>JAGVSP010002846.1:0-59270 GCA_022494985.1 Micrasema minimum
ACTAGATTTGTGTTAAAAACATCAATATTGTTAGTATGTGCATAGTGTGTTAGTGTTAGTGCATTCTTCGTATCGGTGAGTTAGCACTGTAATTGGTCGATGATTGGCTACAGTAAAATAGTGCATTACTACGGGTAACTCGACCAGGCGCACTCGTATACTAATTAAATTTGTTAGTTGACAACAATCAAACATAGATTTAAATACTTTGAACAGAAAGAGCAAATCATTTCATATTCCTATATTTTCTAATTTTTGTATATTCAAAAAGTTATTTAAAAAGTTATAATTTATGTTTACAATAGAAATATTTAATTTAAAATTAATAAAGCGCAAAATTTATGTTGGACTCTTTCAATGTTCTTTACGTGAACCCTGTAATAAGGAGACCAAATGACCGAGTTATATTCAAGCTGACTTCTTACTCAAGCAATATACAAAATTTTCATAGTTTTCATAGATTCGAAATTTTTTATTGTCCTTAGTAAAAATCCCAATGTTCTCATACTTTTATTAACTATGTTTTGAATATGATATAATCGTTATGGTCAAATTTCATGATACCACAACTTGTTTCAGTTTTACCGACTATCTGAAAGCAGTCTCCAAATTCAAATATTTGGTTTGGTATGCCATGAAAATGCAAATATTAGGTATGTATTTTTGTTTTGGTAACCTCAGAAATATTTATTTACTTGTAAATAATTACATACCCACTACTTACCCAAGTATTTAATACACGTTAAAAACACACTCCAAACAAAGGGACTAATATCAATTCAAACACACACATGGATTCATTGTATGAAAATGATAAAAATAAAAAAAATATAATTGTAAAATTAGTCCTCGGCACGAGTTACCCCAGAGAGGACAAATTTATTTTTTAAACAATTTTAAAATATTTTTCTTAAATAAATCAATCAATTAAAAATAAAACAATCAAACTAAGAAATAATAAGAAAATACATACATAATTCAATTAAAAACTTTGATTTACTAGGGATATAATTAAATTCTTGTAGGTCTCTTCTTTATTATTTTTCCACTTTCCAAATGTCTTTATTCGAGTACTCGTTGTACTTGATCATGCCATGTTTTTTTCAGCCTTTCTCGACTTATAGTCTAGGCATACTCGCATAAATTCTTTAAACCGTTTTTTCAGCATTCGTTCGTCAACCCATTTTTGTTTAATCTAAACATTTCACACCTTGTGGGTTGCTGCGCTTTAACTTGGGGCACCGTGTAACGTTTTCTCATTCACAAATAGTTTCCAACCAGTCCAATTTGTTAGGAATTGGGAGTATTTGAAGTGATTAGAAAGGAACTCCAAGTATGACAACAGAATTGATGAGTGATGACAAAATCTAAATGGAACAAGATGATTTAATCAACGCGTTGTGTGAAAAACAAATTATGTAAGTAAATTTACAAAAATTAATAATACAGACCGATATTTTGATGCAGTAGATCTATTATTAATTTGTCTGCCTCGTAGCATAGTGGTGCGCATTTGGCTACCGTGCATGAGGTCGCAGGCTCGATTCCCGTAGGGGGTCAACACAAAATATTTATTTACATGTGATCTTCATATTAATATTTCATGTGTGATACCTTGGGCTGGTACTGAAGCGTAAGACTGATCATCTTAAAAATTATGAAGATACACTGCTGCTTTTGGTGTACCAATGCAGTGCCCTATGCACCATTGAGCGCGGATAAGGATAAGTAGTAGTAGTAGTAGATCTATTATTACTTACCCCTTATGCTTTTTTCAAATATTAAGTACTAGTAAAAAAGGATGAAAATATATTAAATGCTGTTGAAATGAGAGATCGATGGTGAAGGTATTTTTTACAAAAATGCGCATTTTTCTGGAAGTTTCGGCGTTCGTAGACTTCTAGGTGAGTCCGCACCAATCCAGGATGTTCGATGTACTTTCTTTTTACATAGTAGAAGTATCGAAAAGCTTCTATACATACGATTCTGACGCTTTACAGGTTTTATTAGAGTACCTACTTATTATCTTTTTGCCACCATTTTGACTGCAGAAAATGACGGCACGTCATTATAATTAACCAAGATAGTTATGTCTATTTAGCGTAACAAAGTCTCATTTCAAAGAAACGCATTATAATTTACATCTGTTTTTACTTACCGGTTTCATTGGACCATGAATAACCCGAGAGTAACTCAAGATGGCGCCTGCCATCTAATAACTAATAACCAAACCTCTAATAACTTCATCCGCGATGCATTTAAATTTATGGTTATTAAATTGAGGACAAATTTTATATCTTTGGTTCTTTTCAAAACCGCCGAAAAATGCCGGTTGTAAATTCCTAAGAAATTAGCGGGAGCTTTGAGAAGTTTTTATCGTGCTTTTTTGTCCTTAATTAGGCGCCCGGTACCCGCAGACTTTTATTGCAGTATGTTAATAGTTTACATCTTAAAAATAATTTATTAACAATATCTTGCGGCCACTTTAATACCACGTAAACAACCTTAAGTTAAGGAAAGGACATTCGCAATGTTTGCCTATTGGAACCGAGGATATTGGATTGCATGTCCTCCCCGTGGTGTAGTGGTTAGCGCGTTGGGCTACCATGCCCGAGGTCGCGGGCTCGATTCCCATGGGGGTCAACATGAAAAAATCACCCTGCTTTCATGTAATAAACGATCAAGATAGGTACAATGCACTCGGTGTCTTAAATGCAGTGCCTTTTGCACCATAAAGTGCGGATAAGGGAAAGTAGCAGTGGTAGTAGAAGGACTTATAAGGATTTAAGAAACGATATGTAAGTAGTAGGTACCTACCTACTATGTAGTATTACTTTTTCATTTGGTAATTATTTCGTAAATTCGATCCATATGAGCTATGGATATCGTTCTTTTTATTTATTTATTTTATTTATTTATTAAAATAACATTACATAGGAAAAAAAAAAAGAATTCTTTTTCTTTTTCAATCCAATGCTCCCTAGGAGTTTTAACAATAAACTCATTTAGGGACAAATAAAAAACACATATTCATTTTATTCTAATACGCACTGACATCACTTAGATCACAAATAAAACAATATATATACAAAAAACAGAACCTAAAACTATCTAACCATTATTCTAAAGGGTAGGTACGCAGAGAGGACGGAACGCTATACCACTGTCTTGGCACTTTTCTTCCGCCTCCTGTACCTAGATCTTATCATGCGCGCACGCCAATTATCCTGACTTTTCACATGCCGACTTTCCATAATAGATTTCTAAAATGCCATTTCCGTGAGAAATCATCTCAAAAGCGCTGTATGGGTATTAATATTATTTATTAAATTCCCAACCTAATGAATTTTCAAATATAGATTCATACCTTATTTAATAATAATTTATACCTACTTAATTTATTCATTTAATTCTTGCTAGGCCTATTAAAAAAAGTAGCAGACTCGAAGAACTTATAAGAAATAAGAACTTATCGAAAGAAGCAAAATTGGCAGTACACAACGGAGTTCTGGTACCAACCCTTATGTATGGTAGTGAATCGTAGTGTTGGAAAAAGAAGATGAAAGTAGACTGAATGCTGTTGAAATGCCATCTCTCAGGCGAATGTGTGGAAAGACTATGTATGATAGGTGTACAAATGTCGAAATTAGAGCAGAGAGTGCAAGGCTGAGATAAGCATTATCGACAAAATTATGAAAGGGCTTTTACAATGGTTTGGTCATGTGGAGCAAATGAGTCATGAAAGAACGGCTAAAAGAAGTTTAGATGCAAGTGTACCTGGATGTAGAAGCCGCGGAAAGCCGAGAAAGACATGGCATGATTAAGTACGTCAAGTACTTGAAAGTGGTCATGTGAAAAGTCGGAATAATCGGCGTAAGTGCATGAGAAGATGTATGAATGTAGAGGAAGCAAAGGAAGTCTGTCAGGACAGAGTGGTATGGCGTTCTATCCTCTCTGCCTACCCCTACGGGGAAATATCGTGATGGTTAGTTAGTTAGTTAGTTAGCAGACTCCAATTCGACTTGCAGCTGGGAAGCGCATTGACATTTGAAATCTTAGCTACCTACCAACAGTAGCCATTCATTTTACTACTCATTTTCTCCTTTTTTAAATTAAAAACGTGTCATGTCTTTTTTGGTATTGCTCAATTTCTTCATCCAGGCACACTCGCATCATAAATTCTTTCGTGTACCCATGTAATTAAAAAATCTATAAGCCGTCAGATCCACTGCTTAGTGCCAAAGAATCTAAGTGATGACAGTCAAAAAAAGCCAGTCAATCAGAATCACGTTCGCCGCTCAGCGCGTGACAAGGACACAATGACATTTGGACAGGTGAGCGACAAGGAGAGAGTGTGTCCGGTTGAATGGATTGAAGATAGAACCACGTTTTGACACGAGGGCAATGAATTAGGGACAAAAAGCAGGAAAGACAATAGTACAAGAAGCGGCGAAGATCACAAAACTGAAGTGGACAGAAGTGGTCGAAAACTGTTTTATTTCATTTAACAAATCAAGAGGAAGATTTAAAAAAAATCACAATTACAATGTGCGTTCTATTCATCAAATCACTTGGACCTTCACCTGACCGGGAATCAGAAGGTGGGTTGGACATAAAAGCCCCACCCTTTCCTTAGACTGCTTTAAAGACTATTGAGTCTTTTTTCAGTCCAGCCAACTCTACCGATTTTTTCAACAAGCTAAACCGCTATTTTAAGATTGACCATCCTATCTTTGCAAAAGACACAATACAATTGAGTTGAGGACGGGATATAATTTGAGACCTCCACGCACGTACACATAAGCAGCCCGGGACGGGCCGCCCCAGCGAGCGCACACCAAATCCCCCGGGGACTACCCCACTAAGCAATCTATTAGTTCTAGATACTTCCTTTTACCGAACAAAACGTGCACAAATGCCAGTTCAGTCCATGTCCCTTCACCACCTTTTGTTCTACTCATGCAAACTGTACTTCTACCTTTTTAATCCTGGTATTTAGGCTCCATTTTACTGGGGGTTTTCTCCCCTGAGAATATCCCATCTCTGCACCCAGGCATCACAACCAGCGCAAGATGCTCGAAATTACCCTGTTCGCAAAGAAATCCGGATTCCACGCCGGCCTCATGACCTCGGTCATGCCGTCCAGCATGGTCTCCCGGCAATCCTCCAGTATAGGACAATGCCAAAGAATGTGTTCTGCGGTCTGGTTGGGTGCCCCGTACGCACAACTAGGATCCGCCACTAGGGTGAGCTCAGCGGGTGGGTTGGACATGATGAGGCACGCCAAAATGAGGAAATAATATAATATAAATGAATAATAAATAATATAAATGAAATACGCCGGATGGAGCAAACGCCTAATTAACTGAAGGCCCAGAGCTGCGAGAAGACTTGTAGGAAGACCGCCAAGAAGATGGACTGACGATATAAAGAGTACTGCAGGATCCAGATGGCAGCTCCAATCCCAAGAAAAACTAGGTGCAGCGGATTAACACAAGAAATTATAAGTCCAGCAGTGGATGAATAATTTTTTTTAATGGGAGTTAGGTACATTTATTGTTTACCTTGCAATGTATGAGGTTTATATTTCATCAAGTGGATTTTCTTTCATTGATTGTACTAATTGATTATTTATATATTGTGTTGGGATCAGGCGGGATACATCTAGTGTGGACCAAAGGGAACTTCTCCGCATTTGCCTGAGATGATGAGAAAACCACGAAAAACTCATCACGGAGAAGGCGGACTATTGATGAACATCAACAGTCTTCCGATCAACTTGAAGAGTGTTCAGCATTTTGTGTCCTTTAGTGGATGAATAATGGCTATTCGCTGCCCTAGTTCTTGAATGTTCAATGAACCATTTCATAAATATTGCAAGAGACGCTTTATTTTTGTTTTTAGATATGGATTCTTAATGATTCACGACTTAAAAAATTTCGCTACATAATGTATGCGAATCAAAATTACCGAAATCGTGTATCATTTAAGATCCACCTGTAAAACGAAACATAAAACGTCTCTTGCAAAATTTATGAAATGCGTAAAAATGAAGAAAGTGTAATGACGACAAAGAAGGAGAAAAACGAGAAAAAGCAAATGAATGAAGTCGCTTTTATCAATGTAGATGTCAATAAAGATCGTGAAAGACAAAACGTAATGAAGAAGTTATCAACAGGCCTACAAGTAAAATCTGAAATTATTGATGTTTATGTTTCGTTTTATTATTCTTGCATAACGGAAATGGCATGATCGTAGGCTAGAAAGTTAAAATATGTATCTAAATTTAAATCAATTGTTGACAATCCATGGACCATCACATCCAGGTAGGTACCGGGTACCGGCCCATACAATACAGTAGCTTATTGTATTTACCAAATGGCCGCTGGATAATGGTTTCGTTCTTGTTTTGCAGCCAAAAACAGAAATCGTAGTCAATCAAGAATCACCTGAGGCGAACACTGATGTGCCCCGATTACAACGTACTCAATGTAGTGTCAAAACAGTAATTCAATAAAACCCTTTTTCGTATAATAATTATTCAGGACAGCTTCTTTGTTGAAACTTTTAAATATCCATAAAAGTATCAAGGGTTAAAATTAAATGGATGCCTTTTTCTTAATTTTGTGTACATAAGAACAAGTTCTATACCTAAGACCCAAAACGGCTCATAGTTTCTCAGGCAAACATGCATTGTAAATTCTTACAGAGATATTACAGAATACGGTAAATAAATGACATTATCTCAAACCAAGCATGCCGAGTAAGTATTTTGAAATAATACTGAATTTTACATTTTAAGCTAAAGCAGTTTTTATTTATAACCTAATTATATGTATATACTCAAAACATAAAATAAATTTAGAAAAGTATATTTCTTCGTTTTATCCTTCTCTGAAGTATCGATTTATTGATCAAATAAGACGTAAATTGTAATTGAATAAGATGAGATAGATGATTTGTTTTCTGAAAAAGCGTGACTATTGCGTGTTTCAATCCTGGCGTGCAGGAAATTGAGTTACCCTTTAATACTCCTCTGTCTTCTAAGTGTGACGACCTGTAATAGATTAGGAAAATTGATTCTTCAGATCGCGGCATTTACAAATGAAATTCAGAGGAACTAGAAAGAAAAGGTGGAAAAAATGAAAAAAAAGTATGCACGCTCCATTGACTAGGCGCATTCCCGCCTTTTCCGCTGTCAAAACGAATCCACCCGACTCATTGCGCGGGAGATTTCCAAATTCGAATCTTAGACGCGACCATTTTTTCAAACGCCACGGCTGTCGAACGCCTTTAATACGCGGCCAGACACTTGATAGAATTTCGGGGCAAGTAGGTTATTTTTACTTCAAGTAAATTTGAAAGGGACTTCTTTGTATTAGACAATCTTGGAAGGGTTAACTAATTGATTTTGGAATTTGTGGTACAGAGATTGAGAAAAACGTCAACAGGCTAGGCCCAATACCTGAAGAACAACACTACAAAACACCCGGGCTTGAGAAAAGTCACATTTGACTTTTGGGTATCAACAGAAATATTTTATTGATATTTTAAAATAAAAATTCCCAAGACTTTTTATAATCCTACATTTTATCCAAAAGCTTTCAAATTAGTACCTACCAGTCCAAGGTACTTATTATACATGAATTATTAAAGTTTTAAAAAAAAATTAAAAAAAAAAAAAAAATTTTTTTTTTTTTTTAGATTTTTTTTTAGAAAAAGAAATCTTTGCAATCTTATGATATTTGCACATATTTCAATTTGTAAATACTATTTTCTATAAAGCCTAAGCGGTTTGTGCTTGAAAATAGGAATCGATTCGTGTCGAAGTAGGGATTCGAACCGACGATCTCTGGACTCAGAGACCGCGACGCTACCCACTGGGCCACCACCCGTTCAAAAATATTGCTTAAGCATTCTCTTATTTATAGGCATTCGGTATTTATCGTTACTCTTACATTCTTTGTTTTTTTCCCCTGAAAATATAGATCGCTTAGAAGCCGCATAGAAAAATACTTCCTTTGAAGTGTTGAAAAAACGCCGATCCGCAATAATTGCGGTATAATTATTGTCAAGTTGACAGATCTATTACTTTTTCATCGGCCATTGAATTCGTTCGGATAAATTGACAACCCGTAACCCGTTTTGTCATTTGGTAAGTGCCTTCCGTCTGTCAAATTGGTTACAGTCAATGATAAAGAATCAGTGGCTAAACTACCGTTTTGTTGGATGCAGTAGCGGCCAGTTACAGCATTGCAAAAAGTGCAAAAAAACTACTATTACTACCACTTTCCATACTTTCCATACATTCTGTCCCCTCCCCTCTTTTTCCCTGAACCATCCTCAATTGACCCTTTCTCTTCTATGTCTCTACATTGAGACCCTGACCGCGGATGCACGGGTGGATGTCTGGGGTGGGAAGCCTAGCAATGCAGTATGCCGGTCGGCTCCATCCGGGATGGTAGTACTTACTAATATATAATGAACGGGGAGCTACCTTGGAACTGGAGACAGTCATTGTGGATTCCATATGTCCACTGAATAGGGAGCGTATATTTAAACTAACGTTTCCCTGCCACTGTTGATTTGGGCCGACTGGTTGGTTTGGGTGACAGGAACAATGATAAATTATAATACATAAAGCCGAGACATTTGTTCGCGTACATCACGTAAATTCATCCGAATTTTTATCACACTGACAACCTTAAAATCGCGGTTTTAGCGTGTTAAATACATCGAAAAGTTGTGCTGGGCTGAAAAAAGACTCAAAAGTCTTTAAAATAGTCTAGGGAAAGGGTGGGGCTTTCATTGGTATCCGCACCCAATGGTGCATTGGTACACCAGTGCAGTGTATCTTGACCATTTTTATTACATGAAGGTAAGGTGATCAGTCTCACGCATCAGAACCAGTCCAAGGTATCACACATGAATGATTAATACGAAAATCTCATGTGTAAAAAAATAAGAAAAACAGAGGAGGTTCTGTGCCCCAATTGCTTATTGAAAAATACCGCCTCTGGTTAGTTGTATGGCGCTTGCTAAGGTGATTATTTCAAAGATGTCGGCATTTTTACAATAGATTGAACAGTTTTTATTTAGTACAAAGTATCGGCACAATGGGAAGCAACTGTTCAATCATTTGAACTGTCGTATGTCCAAATGTGATATTTTTGAATGTTTGAGATGTGAATTTTTGAAGATCCATTTACAAAACACAAAGAATATCGATCATTGTTAACATTATTCGATTTTGTAGTTTTGTTTGTTATTTCTTCTTCGTGCACAATGAAAATTTGAAATGAATATGTCTATTAGGAACGTAATTATGGGAATATAATTTTAAAAAAATAATTACGTGGGGAAATCGGGGGCAAATGTACCAGTTCCACTTTGGTACTACTGCCCCCTGGTACAATTGCCCCTGGTCTCCCCTAAGTCTAATACCAAAGAGTAATTTTTATTTTGTCGACAATCCGTCGGAAGTTTACGACAGAAATACGGGATACAGACCTGATTTGGAATGATGCACGGCAACCGGTGGCCGGTGGCCGATCGCTTGTCTCGGAGGCAGTTTGTGAAATTCATACGCTCCCCTTAGAGAGTAGATATGGCATGATTATGAATTATTATTTTCAATCGTTATTGATATCTCAACAGATACAGAGGAGCTTTGGATATGAATTTTTGAATAACCTAGGCGTTTACAGGGTTTATGATCTGTCATTGGCTGGGTTAAGTGGCCACTTGATGTATTACAACATTCCCTATTCCGCCCATCATTTAATAATCATAAAATATATGTTAATTTTGAAGCGTTCTAATTGTAATGAATTATCATTCTTCATATCGCTGTCGCAAAGCTATAGACAATGGTTGAAAAAACTGCTGACCATTTTAACTATCTCCATTATTGGTTGTACATAGGTATGATTCGAAAAGAATTTAATTACTTACTAGAAGACGCCTGAAGAAGTTTCTTCAATCTATTTTGAATGATCCTTAAATGCATATCTCTCTGTATCTGTTGAGATATCAATAATGATTTATACCCAGCATGGAAATAATCCAGTAATTTGTCTATAGGTATTTGTACACATAAAAAAAAATGGGTCTATCACTATTTTATTTAACGCTCAAGAAGCTATTACTAGACGTAAGGTACTGCAAAAAAGACAAATCGATCCCAAATGAAATTTTCTTTATATTAGTATCTGATATTTAAAAAAAGTGTGGTAGGTAATATAGCAGTAAAAATCCAAAGATACAGTTTTAGATAACTTATGTTGTATATAACAACGCTTTTAGTTGCCCCATTTGCATGTTGAAATTCAACTTCTTTGAATGAATTAATTACAAGAAAAAAACATATTTCTCTCTTAAACTTAATTTCTGTCTTAAATACTTACATCCACTCCCTTTCCAACCCTTTTCCTTTCCTTCATAAAAAATTAGATGTATTATTATATTATATTTAATTTTCTGTTTTTATTATCGTTAAATATTATTCTGCGAAAACCTGTAATTGGAGCTTTTTTCAATCAACATGATGTATAGATACTTAAATGTCATTGTTCTCTGTTGATTTTTAAAATAAAAAAAACAATAAAAAATCTAATTACTTAATGTAATTTTAGGGAAATAACGTAATGGCATATTAATTGATATTACCTTTAATAATAATACATGTAATTGTCTGGAAAGTATGCGAATGATTAATTTGTGAACAAGAGACTCTCAGGTGTATAAATAATATTTTTACTAAGAAGATTATGTAGTTAGTGTGTATTTTTATTTTACAACAAATCAAATTAATTTAGGTAATAACTCACTCTACGTCATCATTGTAGGTTTAATTGAAAAAAAGCAATTAAGCTATAAATGTGTAGGTAATTACTTTATATAGATAGTAAATTGCTTTCACAAAAAAATGTGATAACTAAGCGGAAATCATTATCATCAGATAGAAGAATATGTATTCAGTCTTACGCTTCAGCGAAAGTTCAAGATATCGCACATGAAATATTTTTAAGTTAATAATTGAAAAAACCAAAATCAAATACTTGTTTTTTTGTTAATCCCATTCGGAGTCGAACCCGTGACTTTCCAATGCGCTATCCACTACATCACGAGGTGAACGAAATTCACTGAAGGGTCCGTTTGGGAAAAAGGGAGTTTAAAAAAAATTAAAGCATCAAGTTTCCGATGTCTTAGACTACTTATCGTGTGTCGTTCTGTCTTCCCTTACGTTTTGATCAATTCGGTCCTATCCTTAGGGTGTTTTTCCCAATCATCAGTGTCTTCATTTCTCGTTACAGACATCTTTAAAGCCTAATTTATTTATTATTTATTACATTTATAATTTTACAGTTAAGAATGTTTGTATTTCAGTTATTTAGGTATAACCCCGTGTCTAACTGAAATATTTACAAAAAAATACATTTATATTATATTAATATAATTTGAAAAATTTGACAGTGTTACATAATTAAAAAAGTACACAATACAGTGAAAATATTTCCCTTAAATAATTCAACATGCAAAATGATATAAAAACAAGTCAAAATTGAAAAAATTATAAAAAATATTAAAAAAAAATGATAAAAATATTATTATAAAAAAGAGATTAAGTAATACAATAACAAGGAGATAAATATAATAAAACTGAACAAACGAAAACAATAGATATCAAAATAAATATGCATATTGAAAAAAATATATAAAGTCCTTCACTTTATCATGTTTGGATTTTAAATAGATGAGCCACCCCTTCCCCACTCCCATGCATCAGCCAGTCGTGTACATTCCCATTAAATGTATTTAAATTGTTGGATGTCTTTATGTTTATTGGCAATATATTGAAAAATTTAGGGGCTAAAAATGTGTGATTCCTTTGTGCCATCGTCAATCTAGTGAGAGGGCGAGTATAATTAATACCTCCAGCAGTTCTAGTTTCAATTGTTGACCCCCATGGGATTTCTTGCCATCGCAAAGCTCACCACACATAGTGCCTGAGAGAAACAGCAAGCTGGACAAGATTCTTAGAGGCGGTAGGACCCTCAATTGGCTATAGTGCCAAAGACGATGATGATATTAACAAAACAGTAGATACTGATAAAAAAAAATAGAAACCTCCCTATGATGGAGATTAATGGCCGCCATCCTTCTTTCGAATAAAGCTCATAAGCAATGATTAATAACATAATCAAATGGTTTCATAATCATATTATTTCGGCCCCACCAATATGAGTAGATCATAATGTTTCATCAGTTCGTATCCATACAATTTGTACAGGGTACTTGGAAACTCGAGACATTCATATTTTGTAAACAGAAAAAACATATGCAACAGAAAATGTTTTATTAAATATAATATATGGAAAATAAATATTTAATAAAGTGAATATTGTACAAGATACAGACACACCAGCACAGGTAGGCATGTTATATCTAAATAACAAAAGTTGCTAGGTATATTTCTTGTTTTTTAAATCTTGTTTTTGAACATTGAAAAAAATCATAATTATAAAAATGACAACTCTGTATGAGCTCGTTCAAAATTCTGTACAAAATATTCTACGGGTACAGTCTTGTCAAAAATATGAACTTTGTCAAAAATGATAGTTTTGTTTTGCCTTTAAAAGTGGATCTAGCAGCCGTTATTTTAATGGAATTAGATTTTATCGTTTCTATGAAAATTTAATTCATATACTTTCAAACTTTTTCAAGCACTGTTTTTGCAGAATCTCTTCACAAAGACGATACGTGGTGTCCATGGACACTAATTTGATTTAACATGTTCTCGAGTAAAAAAAGGAATAAATATTTCCGTACCTGAGAGTCAAAATGTCCTCACCTTTTATAATAATTTTGTCCAACTTATTTTATTTCGATACTGTTATTTAATCATCGACATTGACACTATTGACATCGTAAGTTGGCTTTTTAATTATTTGGGAACTTTTTTGGCTTCCTCCTCAGGAATACACAAAATTATGCATAGTTACTAACAAGACCGCACCAACTTCAAACTATGAAACTTATTTTACTTCATTTAGTTTGTATCTATAGAAAACAAAGGATTGAATTAGTTTTTGAATTGATTTTTTTAAACACTACCTGGGTCTCAGATGCTCAGCCTCAAAATAACCATTATTTTAAAACTAGATCGGTTAGAGTAGACCTATATGTGTACACGTATTAGTTTATGTATGTATATTATACAATGCAGGTAGCAGGTATTGGACTTTTTTCGAAGTGAATAATTTTTCAACCTTACAAATGCGTTATTATGCTTAAATTTTGCCGTCATTTTTCCTTATTTTTTTTCTTAATAACAATTTGTCTTTTTTCACTCCACCGAGTAGTCTGCATGTGGTGGGGGGGCTAGCACGTACCACGTACCAGATATTCGGTACACTGCGCCCCCCCGCCACGGTACACTCAGGTTACAGCAGAAACAGTGAGCGCTATACAGGCGGCCCCTTTGTAACTGTTAAGGTTAAGACATCACTCCGGAGTGCCAAACACCTCCGCTGTGAGGCAGGAAGACGGCGGCCTCTGGCGCTGGGGACGTCAAGCTTGGGGCTGCGGCCAATGATTTTTAATTATATATTTATAATTATATGATTTTTTATATCTGGCTTGGCCATAAACTACGTATGCCTCCCGAGAGCCTTAACCATGCTTGCCTATTTTACAAGGCATCAGGTTTTCGGCCGGCTTCCTGGTCGTCCACTGTTGACAATTCGTCGGCAGTTTGCGTCAGAGCTGCGGGACGTGGGACTTGACTTGGGAGGATGCACGGGAGCTGGCGGGCCGATCGCTTGGCCTGGAGGCAGTTTGTGGATTCCATATGCTCCACATGGGAGCGGATATGATTTAAATGAATGAATGAATGATTTTTTAAAAATTAATTAAAGTAAAAAGCAAAGAGTTTTCTTTGGAATCGCTGTGGGCCACCGATAAAATACATAAGTCTGACGCTTTAGCGCCAGTCAGAAACACGTAAGAAATACTTTTATGAAAAAAAATTACATGGGGAACAGGCATTTTATATTTTCCTTTTTAGGAATTGGACATGTGACTTCTGATTGGCAGCACAAAGCGTTAACCACTTACCTCAAAATGGATGTATTCTAGGCATCTACTTATATTTTTATCTCCTCGTTTTGCATGGCAGAGACAGGTCGGAAAATTTAGATTTTGAACTCTTTTCTAAATATAGAAATACATACTACTACTACTCTCCCTCATTCGCACCAATGTTGATGTATAGGGCACTTTCATTGGTACAACCAAGTGCATGTGAATCTTGATTTTTTTGTAACGTGAAGGCTCAGATGATTAGTCTTACGCTTCAGCGCCAGTCCAAGGTATCACACATAACATACATAACGTAGTATAATAGAAATACTTGGAAAAAATAGGTTTCGTTTACACTATAAATTTGCAACCGAAAATTGTCTTATTTTTATGTCTATAGATTGCCTTATGTAAATATGGCACGATTGAATTTGTTGGTTTTGGTGAGGAAAAGATAATCAGCATGAACATTTTTAAATACTCCATTTTTTCCAACCCATTGAAATTTTTGTTTATCTCCTCTGGATAAATCCGAGTCGTTTATTTTCAAATTGAAGCACATTAGGGCGAGACAGAAAATGTGTGCCCCCCACACGTGGAAGAGAGATGGCACTACATATTTTTTATGTTCATACAAGAAATTCCAAATCTGCTCCGGCTCGTTCAATTACCCCGGATCTCTTTAGCGATTGGTCCAAATAAGCAAAATGGCGGCTGTTTTAGTTGATGAATTACAGAACCATCAGACTTTCTGAGAGCTTTTTGCTTTATTCGCCAATTTCCGGTCGAATTAGATTTGAAAAGCAGAACATTTCTAAAACACAGTGTGACAGAATAAAGGAAAAGATTTTTATCTCGAGGCTTAGTTAGCCAAATTACCACCACGATTCTTTCCTCTTAGTCATAACATTTCTTTCAAAAACAATCAATATTCGAACTTTTCCACATTCAAGATGTAGTATATGGCGATAGCTTGAAACAGGTGGAAGAATTTGTATATCTGGGAAGCATGTTCACTAGGAATGGAAAATATGGTTATAAGGACATTGAAAGGATATTTAGTGCCGATAACAGAGTTAATGGTGCCTTAAAGTCGGTCGTATCTAATAAGTGCTTATCAAAAAGAGGCTAAATTGGCAGTTCATAATAGAGTTCTGGTACCAACCCTTATGTATGGTAGTGAAGCGTGGTGTTGGAAAAAGAAGAATGAATGCAGTTGAAGTGCGATCTCTCAGGCGAATGTGTGGTAAGACTATGTATGATAGGTGTACAAATGTCGAAATTAGAGCAGAGTGCAAGGCTGAGATAAGCATTATCGACAAAATTAAGAAAGGTCTTTCACGATGGTTCGATCATGTAGAGCGAATGGATGATGAAAGAACGGCTAAAAAAATATATGATGCGACTGTGCCTGGATGTAGAAATCGAGGAAGGCCGAGGAAGACATGGCATGATCAAGTAAAACAAGTGCTTGAATGTGGGCATGTAAGAAGTCGGGAATAATCGACGTGCGTGCATGAGAAGATGTATGAATGTGGAGGAAGCAAGAGAAAGTGTGCCAGGACAGAGTGGGTGTGGCGTTCTATTCCTCTCTGCTACCCCTTCGGGGAAATGGCGTGATGGGTTAGTTAGTTTATCTTTCCTCTGTCTAATCCTACATGGTAGTAACTAGGGTAGATGCTATAGTTATTGGACACTTCAAAAAAATATTTTACAAAACAAAGTATTATTGGAACTGTATTAACTTAATAATAACATTCAAATAATTTTTTGGGAGAAATATAATGGCCTTTTATAAAACCTAATTGAAATTAATAAAATAATAATACAGTTAATAAAAAAAAATATTCAAATAAATATTGTCAAATTCTGATAGATTCAAGCCTTCCACGTAGTAAATGCTCGGTCCAAAGTTGAAAAGGTTCTGAGTTATGAAGGAAATTTTTCCTACTTTCAAGGGCTAACAAGATCACAAGTTTTCACAAGTTTGAGATTTGCTGTCAAATAAAATGTCATTTTCGAATTTATCTAGGACAAAACTATGGACTCTCAAGACAAGATCGGGTCTTATTGAGTGTGTGATAAGTAAATAAAAAATAATCTACATTTTGAATGTGTACAAAATATTTGTAGACAAATTACTGGATTATACTCATGTTGGGCTAATATCAATCATTATTGATATCTCAACAGAGAAGCTCTGGAAATGAATTTTGGATTACCTAAGCATTTACAGACCTTATGACCTAACATTGGATAGATTATCTTGTAAACGCCTAGATAATTCAACATTCATTTCCCGACCTCTTTTGAATAATGAAAAACTGATCTTACTGTTTTTTTCAGGCGTCTTACAATTTCCGCCGTAGGCGCATAAAAACTAATTATTATTGGCTAGCCATAAAGAAAATAACATAAATTTGCTAATTTAGCTTGGTTAATATGGTATATAGGTATTCTCCTCTTGAATCATCTGCATCTAATATGGTGAATAGGACATTTTGCTTCCAGTTTTAGTTATCCTAAAAAATATAGAAAAATCTTCTGAAAGAAATTTTTCATTGTTTATTTTTGTTTTTACATAAGAAAATATTTTGAAATATTTTATAATTTTTTTGAAGCTTTTTGGCTGTCAATAAATCCAAAATGGCATTCAAATACCCGTGACCTCATGCACAGTAGCCAATGCGCTACCACTATGCTACGAAGCGGATTTGACGAATACAGAGTAAAATAATACTCAAATTTTTGTATAAGAAAAAAAACGTATTTGAGTTTCAAAAATCTCTAAGTCCCTTAAAACCATTTTTAAAAGTCCTGAACTTAGGCTTAAATTTACATTTTTACAACCAATAATTTTGCGTTTTTTTATGTTGAAGTAGAAATTACTAACACGTATTTTATTTCTTAAAAATACTGTCATTGAGTATTCCGGGAACAAAATAAACACCAAAGCTTGAAATATTTCACAGCTACAAATTAATGTGGACTTAGCTTCGAGTAAAGTGAATTCTTGTTCGAAGGGACTTGGGCATTTTTTTAACTTGGGCATCCGATTAGACCTGCCATAAAATCGTTAGTAATAAAAAATAAGAAATTGTTTGCAACATGCTTTTGTTTAAGTATCTATCTACCTTCTCTAAAAAATGGTAATAAGCACATACATAAAAATAATGCCTACACGTAAAACACAAATGTACGTGCGTGTGGATGAAGAGAGCGAATGTAGTAACTACTCAATTGGCGGGTTCGTTTTTAACCCTTTTCATATGCTTTTCATTTTATCGCTTATCAGAAAACAAAAAAAGGTTCTGAAAAGATGCCTAAACTATCTTATATAATACTACTGCTACTACCTACTACCTACTACCTACTACCTACTACCTACTACCTACTACCTACTACCTACTACCTACTACCTACTACTTTCTCTTATCGACACCCAATGTAGGTTTAATTTTTTTTTCGCACAATAAATATTTCAAAAATAATATTATACCTAGATACTCTAACATCTCATACTTCAATCAACTGCAACTTTCTTCTAAATGTTATATGTATGGTAACTATTTTTAATATTTAAATGAGTAATTATTTTTTCAAATGATTTGACGACTGCACATTTTAAATTCTGTCTTCCTCTTGATAATAAGTAAATAAATTACATAAATGTACTTAATTATTTAAAAAATACATAAAACGACAAGAATATTCATTCAAAGAACGTTGCTTTACAAAAGAATTCATTAAAATATATGTAAAGAAATCGAAAACTTAACCAAAACAATAATTATTTTTATTGAAAACGTACTAGTAACAGAAGGGTTAAAGACCACCTTACCGCTTTTTACTTCATTCTACAAAAAACTACCTACAAAATAGGCAGACACTTAACAAAAAAAGTCGTATTAAAAACACGATCGTGTAACTTATTCTACCATTAAAAAATACCTTCTGATAAGTTTCACGTACTTTCTTACTAAATTGACTTCATGCAGACCTTTGAAGACCACACAAAAACAAGCCTAATGGATCTATTAGCTACCCACGTATGGACCAAGGCAGAACTACAGTATCTACAAAAACAGATAAAGTATGATCTAGCGACATTTGTTTGTATATTTTACACCAAGGGCACTAAGAATCGATGGCGAAAAGATTGTGTATTTAAATCGTTGGTCGTAGCTTTTGTCTTCGCGTTTTCAATGGAAAAATAATTATCTCAATTTTAGCATAGGGAAATTTAATGCTTAGAAAGGATAACCTAAAAATCCTTTAGAATATTCTAATATTGTAGAACAGTACCTATTTATTTACGATACTCCTTAAAAATTCTTGAATTGTCAGAAAAGAAAGCCTCTTCGATGTCAGTAGTAACAGGAAAATTACTGTATTAATCTCATAATGATGAAGGTATCAAGTAGCAGAGTGATTATCTGTCTTATGGTGTATTAATCCCGAGTTCGATATCTGATGCGGTCAAAACAAAATGTTACGTAAGTAAGCGTAATTTTAAACAATATTGATTCATACTTGCACTAACACTGAAGTGTCAGACTGATCATCTTGCCCTAATGTAAAAAAAGTGTTCTTCGTGAACTGGAATTTTGAAAACTTATTATTGTTTTATAATTTTATTTATTTTTATTTTTATTTTAACGAAGTCAGCTGGCCAGGAAGGGAATCACCAATATTTGTACATGTAGATACAGGTCGGTACGAGGTCTAATAACAGAGTAATTTAATATCACAAACACCCAGGCTTGAAAAAAATAACTTTTGATATTTGTTAATTCCCCGGAAATCTAACACGGAACTTCCGTAACACGACGTGAGTTCAGCGTCTAAGCCATTAAGCTATGGAGGCCGCCGCTTTTTTTATTTTTATAAAAACTCAGAATTACATTCTAAAAACCCACCTGTTTTCGAAAAACGTTATGATTTTTACACCCTTGCAAAAACTGATCTTTAATAAGGGATGATTTTAGCGATGACTTGTGAAGTAAAGCAACTAATTTACAAAACTGCTGACTAGGCCGTTAGCTTAGTGGTTAAAGGGCAGATGTCCCGAACTCACAGCCTACAGTTCGAATCTTGGCAGGTGCTGGATCGCATTAAGAGATGACTTGGCTTATTAATAACACTCCCGAATCGGTCTAAGATTAATTTAAACAATGAAATAAAAATAAAAAGGTCGTTTAATTACTTCTGTTATTAATTTAAAACTTTTTTACTACAGAAATGGATCAAAATTGATGACGTTGATTTTAGTGATGAGCGGGTAATGGCCGAGTAGTTTCATCGCAGTCTCGATTCAGATTCCACAGATTCCCGGTTCACATCCCTATTCCGCCACGACTTGATTTCTATTTTCAAGCACAAGCCGCTTAGGTTTCATTGAAAATAGCATTTACAAAGCTAAATATAAACTACTATTACTACTACTTTCCCTTATCGGCACCCAATGGTGCATAAGGCACTGCATTGTTTGCATATAATATATGTTTGCCCACAAGAAATTGTTAATATAGCCAATAGTGTTTTTGAAAGCATTTTATATTTCAATATCTACATAAACTTTTACATAAAATCATTATCGGTCAGGTCAGTCAAACGACGCGCTGACCATTAAATGTTCCAATTTGACATCTCAACAGGGGACGAGAAGTTTGGAAGGGAATTTGAATATCTAGGCGTTTACAGGGCTTATGACCTGTCATTTGCTGGGTTAAGTGGCCACTTGATGTATTACAAAATTCCCCATTTCACCTAGTATTTGATATCCTATCTGCCAGTTATCAGAACTTGTATAATATATACAGTGTGAAATGGCGCGGCGCTTCACATGTGAACACTCTCTGTCATCCATTGAGAAAATTGCTAAGCATTTTAGCAGAAACCTTTATGATTGCAAGTGAGCTTCTTACCGTATTGTATCACCTACTAGGAAACGCCTGAAGATGACTCTTCAATTTGTTATGCTTATAACTTTTACCAGCTAATTTTTATAAACAACATTTTGAGTGTGTCCAAATATTTGTAGACAAAATTTTGTATTATAATACATCAAGTGGCCACTTAACCCAACCAATGACAGGTCATAAGCCCTGTAAACGCCTAGATATCCATATTCCCCTCTAAACTTCTCGTCCCTGTTGAGATGTCAAATTGTAATTATTAGCCCGTAATGAGTGAAATCCTGTTTTTGTCTACAACTATTTGGACACACTCAAAATGTTGTTAATTAAATATTCCATTCAGTTTTCGCTTTAAACGGGTCAGTATGCAAACTGCACGTGAAAGTGTACAGTTTTCTGTCCCGCATAAAGCGTACATTAGAGCCTTACAGGCAGCTAGCCAAAGTGTTGATCCAATTACTTGCTTCGAAACTTAAGTTGCTTATATTAAATACAACGAAATTCGGTACAAGATCCCTAAAATACATAGCATTTTCCGAATTTAATTTGTTACCTGACATGTTTAAGATCCCTGTATATAACTATCGAAACAGGACCTCTGATTTGAAAAAATATTATTTTAATAAGTATTTTGAATGATACCTTTTTCTACTTGCGTCGATGTAAAATATATCGTTTTGCTGTTACTGTTATAATTCACTTTATTGTTTCTTTAGGTTTTATGTTTTCATTGGATTGGTTCTGTTTTTTGTATATATTGTGTTTATTTTGTGATTTAAGTGATGTCAGTGTGTATAAGAATAAAATGAATGTGTTTTTTATTTGTCCCTAAATGAGTTTATATTGTTAAAACTCCTAGGGAGCATTAGATTGTAAAAAGAAAAAGAATTCTTTTTTTTTTTTTTTTCCTATGTAATGTTATTTTTATAAATAAAAAAAATAAAAAATAATTTGCAATATCTACCAGACTGAGAGTCGCTATTGTTCCCCAGAGCACTGTCGTGTATAATTAGACATCTTAATTAAAATTATACCAACGGCTTACACAAAAAACTTCTTCTAAATACAATTTTCTCCTTTTCTTAATTAAATTCGTGATGCCGTGATTAGGGCACATTGTGTATGCAATATCCGCGTATTGCAATATGCAACGAATAAAAGCCATTATTGTGATGGCGTCGTATTTCCTAAGACTTTCACCCATGCTTTATGGGGAAATTGCATTTGTAAGCGATTTGAGTTCTCAGAAATGATCGCTTAAATCAGATTAGGAAAATTGTTAGGGATGCTTTTTGGGGAAGTTTCCAAACAGTAGTAAATTAGTGCACTGAAATGTAAGTGGTGAAGCGTGAATTTAGCGAGAAATTTTAAAGGATTAAGAGTAAAAAAATAATTTAACTTACAATCTATCGTCATTATGTTTTTCTTTTTTAAAAAAACAGGTATACCGGAAATTTAAATACTATTTCGCATAACCGCGGTAAGGTTTAAAATGCAAAGAACAAACCAAGGGAATTTAAATACCGCTTTCAGAATTGGATTAAATTAAGCTTGTTTATAAAATTGAATTGATGTTTTGATTTCCTTTGTGTCCCTTTTCGAACACGGGAAATAATAAAATAATATTTTTTTTATGGTATTTAGACTGGAAATCCACTTAGCTATAAATCCCAGAAGTGATAAATGACCTTATTCATTTTTTCAATTGAAAACATCTAAAAGGAGCAAAAATATAATTGGCAAATTAATCATTGAAGTTTGACTGACCCCAAGGCTTTCATGAACATTAATTTTTACCCACAAATATGGCCTGTTTATAAACAGTTCTATAGAACTGAAAAAAAGGCTCGATTCCTACCAGAAAAAACATATTATTTGCATGTTCGGCGATTTTTTTTTAATTGCAATAAAAAAACATAATTTATTCGTTTTCATTACTGTTTCTAGAACTGCATATCGTGGGTATACTGGCAAAAAACGTTAACTCTAATATACCTGTTTTGAGAAATCAAGCATTTAAGTTTTTTTTTCCAATTTTAATTTTATTTTTTTTTTATTCTTTTGCATTATGAGTTGAAACTTTAATTATTTCTCTTTTTTTCAAACATGTAATTAATTTTCATACTTAGAAAACTTTTATTGTTAATAGCAGTATTTCCTTTTTATTTTAGAGAAAGAAAGAAATATGATTTTAGGTTAGGTACTTCAGAAAAAAAAGCGCTTTATAAGTTATCCAAAATTTTGTGTTTCTGCCGATTGTAGAGCTTTAAAAACTTAACAATACTGCATCATTAAATCCAAACAGCATATTTTCGAGTTAGCGTTTTTTGCCAGTATACCATCGCCGATACGATATCATCGCCGTTCAGGCAAAAGTCACTAACTCAAGAAAAACTGTTTTGAGATAATCAATGTTCGCGATTTTATTGCGGCCAAATGAATGATCAAATCTTCACTTTTGAGGTGTATTCATGTAATCCATATATTTATATTAGTAAATATGCGGGTTAAGTGATGTTTGCCATTTAAACATTTTGTAATGAGTTGTGATTCAAATCAAAATTTTCTTAGAGCAGAGTTAGTGACTTTTGCCTGAACGGCGACGATATATACAAATTAATATAATTTGATTTACGTTATTATTAATTGATTAAACAAAAGCTTTAAAAATTAACTAGAAATGGGAGATTTTAATTTTAATTATTTATTTGTGGGTAAACACATGTAAAAATTGAATATTGTAATGCATTAATTTAGTTGAATTTAATACTTTTTAAAAGTAAATAAACAAATAAATTCTGCGATGTTGTAAAAAGCGAAGAACATCATGATATTTTTAAAAGGGGTAACTTACCAATGATATAAAAATCATAACTGTCAACACAATCAACAAAAGAGCATTTTATTGACTTTTCACGTTTCTTACGCGGTGTTCATATCGTAGGGTACCTTTACACAATGCCTTTGCTTCCAACTGTACCTTAATTATTTCCAAAGCTACCTGTAATTTGTGAACACCGGGTAAAATACTTAATTAGTGTACAAGTATTTTTTTACTAATTCAATTAGCCAGCTAGAGTCAGTCACCTTTGCTAATGGTTCGCTCGCGGGCCCGAACTTGAATAGCACTGGGAAATGATACAAATTGACCAGGGATCGATGTACAGTCAACCTAATGACTTCCTCACCAATAAATAGCAAACATTAGTTTCTGATAGATTTGGCATCAATCAATCAACATTATATTTACAATTTGACATCTCAACAGAGACGAGAAACTTGGAAGGGAATATGGATATCTAGGCGTTTACAGGGCTTATGACCTGTCATTGGCTGGGTTAAGTGGCCGCTTGATGTATTACAACATTCTCCATTTCACCTAGTATTTGATATCCATATCTGAAAATATACAGTAAAATGTCGCGATGCTTCACATGTGAACTCTCTGTCATCTATTGAGAAAATTGCTAAGCATTTTAGCAGAAACCTTCATGATTGCTCAAAATGTTGTTTATAACATTATATTTGTTTATTTATTCAAGAATTAAAAGTGCTTTTTATATTTTAAAATTTCTACATTAAATATTAACGAATACACATTTTTGTCATCTTCATATTATTTTATTTTTTAAATATTTTATTATTACATTTATTTAGTATATATATAATTTTTACACACAAACTAATATATTTTACATTACACTTAATTTATTTTTTTCCTTACTATTCTTATCTATCATTATTATTAATACATTTAGCCATGATATAATATCTACACTAATATTTTTCACATAAGTATATATTTTTTACACTTAGCCCTAAATAACTTTAAATTTTGTTCATTTTTTAATTCATCTGGCATCTCCTCATACATTTTGATTCCCTTATACATGAGACAATTCTGTGACACAGTTTTTCTTTTCTTATCTAATCTTATGTTTTTTGAACCTCTTGTAGCATATTTATGAAAAAAGTTTAAAAATATTTTACCTGGAATTAAAATAATTCCTCAAGAAAGACTTGAAATTCTGAAAATTGACATTGAATAAATCGACTGACCCACAACGCTCATTACCCAACCTATGTTATCTGGAATAGGGGGATGAACATGGTAGTTAGACCTACCAATTTTCTGTCTAGCACCAACTGTAGGTACTCTAAAATCTTTATTTATTTATTGTGTTGTTATTGAGATATTGTCCGCATCATGGTGCAGTGGTAGCGCGTTGGGCTACCACTCAGGTAGTCAATTTGACATTTGAGTTCTTCACGTAAAAATATTTCATCGTACTGAAGCGTAAGACTGATCATCTTGCCTTCATGTGTTTCGCAAATGCTGGATTTTTATAGGTAGTATTATAATTGATATTATTTAATATATTATTATCAAATTGTATTTTTTAGAAGATAAGTAGGTATTTTAAAAATATGTATTTGAATCGTTTAATAGGTTTAAGTCCGATTTTTTACTTTCAAATTTAACTAACCAAATGGGGAATGCTTTTTTTCGTGCAAATATTAAAAAAAAACAATAATATTAACAATTTTAAAAAAATTTAAATTTCTTATGCACATAATACAAAATCAATCAAAAAAAGAAACATTTTTGCCTTCTGTACCCTTAAATACACCGCCATAGCCGCACATTGCCTTTGAAGTTACACCGCTTGCCTTTCATCTCACCGCTAACCTGTTAGACTCCGCGGACGGCACATTCGGCCGCAGTTAACCCGCGATCGCTCTCACGGGGTCAGGTGCGGCAAATTCGCCAATTTTTACATTCGGCCACAGTTAACCCGCGATCGCTCTCACGGGGTCAGGTGCGGCAAATTCGCCAATTTTCACATTCGGCCACGGTTAACCCGCGATTGCTCTCACGGGGTCAGGTGCGGCAGATTCGCCAATTTTTACATTCGGCCACAGTTAACCCGCGATAGCTTTCACGGGGTCAAGTGCGGCAAATTCGCAAATTTTTACATTTTGCCACAGTAAACTTGCAGTCGCCCTAACGGGGTCAGGTGCGGCAAATTCACCAATTTTCACATTCGGCCACAGTTAACCCGCGATTGCTCACACGGGTCAGATGCGGCACATTTGCTATTTTTTACATTCGGCCACAGTTAACCCACGATAGCTCTCACCGAGTCGTGTGTTCGTGAATGATTGTACCACAGATCCCTAACACGCGCAGGTTCTTTTCTATAAGCTCCACCGTAAGGTACGGCAAATTTTCCAAACTGGTGAAATTTTATATCTAGAAGTATTGGTCATTTTTTGACATTCAGCCAGTTAACCCACAATCGCTCTCGTCGAGTCAAGTGCGGCTAATTTGCAAACACAATACTAAGAATATTATCAAAATTTTATTCAAACAAAAACTGTGAATGGCGCCAAATCTCTAAACGCCATTACTACTAAATAATCCGCGTTGACCGGTTTGGGGGCCATTGGGCACTGCATTGATTCTAAAAGTGCAACAAATTTCAAACCTCGACAAAACTGCGAGTGTTTTTAAAAGTGTAGTTATAATAATTTTGTAAAAGAATTACCATTACAACACAATACTAAGGAATTATTTTATTTAAGTTTGTGAATTTCACTAAATATTATTACTGTCATATGTGACACCATGGAGCATCTTGGACTAGAATACTGAAGTGTAAGGACTGACACGCATTTTACCTTCATGAGAAACAAAATGATCAAAATTAGTTTACCAATGCAATGCCAATTAGGTGCAGATATGGACCTCGTATGAGTAGTAAGTCAGCAGTTGATTATTGATTTTATGTAAACAAATCTTTTTTTTACTGAAAAAAAATTCACCTTTATCAATAAAAAAATGAATTAAAAAGTCTATAAATATTCACACACTTGTTTACAAACGCAATTGCATAAAGTTATTGTTTTCCTTTCAATACATTTCAGAAATGTTAATATTACGATGGTAAATCCAGTAATTAAAACTATGGATTAGCGTGTGTGAACTATAATACCCGGGCAGGAATAGACTTACAAATACTTTCAGCCTGCGGTATTATTATCGCTTTATATAAATTGCATAATGTAAATTGCATGTAAACACGAGAGTATTTAACATAAATAGTGATTATAAGTGCAATAGTTACATGCTGCGTGCATTCGGTAACTTAATATATCAACGCGGGTTTATGCGTTTATGTTCATTACTTAACACTTAGGTATCCATATTATTAACGATGTGAAGAGTACCACGCGAAGCTTTAATAGTCTATTTATTAGTTAAGTTTGTAATTATTTCAACATTACAAGGGACAGAGGTCTAACTTAGGTTAAGTCGTTTTCTTTACACAGAGAAAAATAGTATGCATAATTTGTAATTAGCCATTTGTGATCCTGTAAACAAAAATCCAGTTAAATAGTATAACTATTTACACAATTTCATAAGTTGAAGAACTTGTTTCAGTTAATATAAATAAGCTATTACAATTTTTGACATCTCAACAGAGGACGAGAAAATTGGACATGGGAATATGGATATCTAGGCGATTTACAGGGCCTTATGGACATGTGGTTAAGTTGTTGTTTATACAAATAATAGCTGGTATAAGTTATAGCATAACAAAAATTGAAGAGTCTCTTCAGGCGTTCCTAGTCGTTTATATAAATCGGTAAGTAAATCTCACTTGCAATCATAAAGGTTTCTGCTAAAATGCTTATCAATTTTCTCAATCAATGAAAGAGAGTGTTCACATGAGAAAGCGTCGCGCCTTTTTACTGTATATTGGAAGATATGGATATCAAAATAATAGGGGATATGGGAATGTTGTAATACATCAAGTGGCCACTTAACCTAGTCCAATGACAGGTCATAAGCCCTGTAAACGCACTAGATATTCAATATTCCCTTCCAAAATTTCGTCTCTGTTGGAGATATGATTTCAAATTGTAATTATTTAGCCGTTAATGGGTTGAAATCCAGTTTTTGTCTAAAAGTATTTGGACACTCACTCAAAATGTTTGTTTTTGAATAAAGCTCTTGTTCAGATTTTATAAAATACCTTCATTTTGAATATTCTATTTTAATTTGCAAACAGGAGCAATAAAAGTGAAGTGCATTTTTTCTTTTCAAAAGAAATATAAATGAATACCAAGAAATTGATACCTTCAATCAAGAATTCACTAGAAGGGGCGTATCCATACAAATTTTCTAAAAAATATACGCTTCCTACGGCTAGTTTCATTACACCACTTATTATCGAATTCCACTGTCTAAAGACTCCAGCACTTAGGCCAATACACGGAATGTGTGACGTAGATGTCTTGTGATGACGTAGATGCCTATTGTATGACGTAGTGAGTGACGTAGTGAGTAATTAGACACATCAGAACGCGGTAGTATTTTTCAAGTATTGAATGTTTCACTTCTCTCAAATTCTTGTTCGAAGATTAATACCCATTTGAGAGGAGCTTAAGTATAGAAAAAAAACATTTAAAATTTATTAAAAGCAAGTAAGAAAAATCTTATTTCTAAAATTCTAGAAAAAAATAATTCAATGCTGTATAGGCACGGAATGTGCTGATAAAGTATCTAATTAACCTTTTCAGTGCCGGCCATATTTCCTATAAGGGATACCTGTAGAACAGCCATCTTAAAGTTTTATATTTTGTAAAATAAAATTATTAATTTTAATCAGATCTCGGAAGATTTTTAATCAATTGGGATACGGTTAACATGTAAATACATCCTCAAAATACAAGTTAAAACTATTCTAAAGTCTGTAATATTTCACGGATCTCTGATTTCTACGTAAAAAAAAAGTAAGTGAGAGTTATCTTGCTCTTGGCACAGATAAGGTTAATTTGTTCTACAAATTTAAAAACACATTTTTTTTTGACAGAATCCTCCATAAACAATATTGTCTAGGAACAAAAATGACTAAAGAGTAAATGAAAGTAAACTTCAGAAAATATGAGAAAAAAATTGTTGAAATTGAGTGGTACATTGGTAGGTACCTATTCGTGTTCAGTGAAAAATGAAGATTTATCAAAATAGCACAATTCCTTGTCTATAAATTAATTACACAATATAAAAATATAAATATTTTGTTTTCAATCACTCAAATTTTACAAGCCCATAGAATATGGATAATTTAATTATACTGCGATTTAAGACACGAAGATATTTTTATGGCGTTTTTTGTAATATTTTTTCTGGTATTATAAAGCACTTAATATGCTAAGTGACCCATGGGTCAATATTTTATTGAATTTTAATACTGGATAATATTGCTTGAGGGCGAAATTCAACAAGACGCAATCTTTAGCTAAAGTCATTAGGTGCCTGAAAATAAAAATTATGCATTTTGTACTTCGAACAAGAATTTCAGAGAAGTGACATTCCAAACTTGAAAAATACTACCGCGCCTGAGGTGGCTATTTACCTACTCGCTACGTCATCAATATGCATCTACGTCATCACTAGACATCTACGTCACACTTTTCTTATATTGACCTAAGTGCTGGAGTCTTTAGACGCTGGAATTCGATAGTAAGTGGTGTTATGAAATTAGCCCTAGCAAAGCGTATATTTTTAGAAAATTTGTACGGAAACGAATTCTAGAGAATTCTCGTTTGAAGATTTCGTGGTGGCTGAGATTATGAATAAAAAAGCGACTGATAAAAAATAACCATAATAAATACATGGGTGGGTGTAAAATGGGTTTACTCGGTTAAAACAAAATGCCGCCTTCGTAATTCCTGCATCACACCTGTTCTCTTCTATGGCTGCGAATCGTGGCACCTAATCAGGGCCCGAGTAATAGCAGACCTGAGTTTTTAAAATAGGTGTCTTAGAAGATTTTAGGTGTGCGGTTGGTTTGATTTTGTAAGGAACACAGAGGTGAGGCAACGGACACAGCAACCCTTGGTATTCTACTGTCATCCGTTTTGCTGGCTAGGCCATATACTACGTATGCTCCCGATAGCCTTAACCAGGCTTGTCTATTTTACATAGGGTCTCAACTGTTGACAATTCGTCGGCAGTTTGCGGTCATGCGTGACGTGGGACTTGACTTGGGATGATGCACGGGAGCTGGCGGCCGATCGCTTGGCCTGGAGGCAATTTGTGGATTCACTTTATGCTCCACACAGAGTGCGGGATATGGTATATGAGATGATGATGATAGGTATAGGATTTTTCTTCTTCTTCTTTCACCACGTTCGCTCCTATGTGGAGCATCCGGACATCACTAGATACATCCTGGAGTATCGCCAGCCAGCTTTCTCGCCTCCTCTCACGTCAGGCCCGCATCCATCAGCGATCCATCATCATCCTGATGGATAGGTACCTGTACCATCATTTACCTGTAGGCAAAATTAAAAATCGGTCTCACAATTTGAGTAAACACACCATACCGTAATTATTTTTTTTTTATTCAGACAGAAAAAAAACATAAGATAAAATATGGAACATCTGAAACATTGTAATATTTCGTTTTTTTGGCGCCATGCAGCAAATAGTGCAATAATTTTTTTTTTCAAGCCTCATTGCGTCAAAGCATAAAATAGATTTTCAGTTTCTGTCGAAATTCCTTAGGATCACTGTAAGTTCGTAATTTTTTACACATACGATCTTCACAATGCACGTATATTTTGCAAATTGCATACATTTACTGAACAATAACATAAAACATAACAACATATGCACCATTTTCTTTACGCTCACAATACTTAGGTAACAAAAGAAGGCTTCTCAGAATAAAGCCTGACGCGTGGTTTGTAGGGGTGAATATGAATATAGAGGGCGTGTTGTGAACACAAAAGAGGTGCTTAAAGCTACAGAAACATATAATAATCCATGAAAACATACTCTGAAACATTTTGAACAATGTGTATACATATCATATTTATTTAAATACATGTTTTATAATATACTATGTTATGTAGATAGATAGGCATTTTTCAAACTTTTTTTAATTTTCTAGGTAATTTATACTTTTAAATTTCTCATCGCTTTTTCAATAAACAAATACTTAAGACCTGACAGTTAATGTTTTTTTATGTAAACGTTTAAGAAGATATTGCTATATTGTATGCTTATATATACATTATTAGCTATATGTACAATTTCCTGTGCACAAACATACGATAATAACTTACAATAGCGCTATAAAAAATACACATATTTAGCGTGTCTTTTGACAGACTGTGTACAGTTTCTTGTTCAGTTTTCTGTCTCGTATAAAATGCGCATAAAACATCTAACACGCCTGACATGAAATTTCACAAAATTACCAGAACACTCATCGAAAGGAATGGGTCAGTATTATGAATCCGGATTATCTATATTTCGCCTCTGCTCTGACTCAACCTCGTATCTACAAAAACAGATTTTTACAGGAGACAAACAAAACAATTTTTTCCTCCATTTCAACTTTATTTAACTTATTGTTTTATTTTTTCATTTCTCTAGTTAAATTCAGTAGAGACATAAAAAAATATAGTTTAAATTAAGTTGAAATGGAGGAAAAATTGTTTTATTTGTCTCCTGTAAAAATCTGTTTTTGTAGATACGAGGTTGAGTCAGAGCAGAGGCGATTTATGATTCTCAATGAAATCTATAGGTCAAGCTTACTCCTTTTGCTAATTGTTCTGCATTTTATCCTCACCTACCAAAATATTACGAAAGTATTAAATAGTACATAGCGCACTGCATCATTTCCACCAACTGCAGTGTTTTTTCTAATAAACAATTGATACTACTACTATCTACTTCTTATCCACACCTAATGGTGCATAGGACACTGCATTGGTACACCAAGTGCAGTGTATATTGATCATTTTATCACACACGAAGGTAAGATAAACACATTGATAAAATGAACGAAAAAGTCTGTGCACCTTTTTCAATGCTCTACTAATGTACCAATGTAAGTAGATAGGTACCTACAGTATACACAATAATGCGTTTATGCATACAACACCTTCGTGATCAGTAAATAACATACAAAACCGTGTTTTAACACCAGTTTATTTGTATTAAAATCATCACAATTCCTGTATAATTTATTAACCGCACGTACCGATACTTTCTCACAATTGTGGCCAAAATTATCGTACCTTTTGTTGAGCATAAATTTTACCCTCCGTAGTAACAGTTGTATAGCGTAAATGCATTCTCGATCAAACTAAATAATTACATAATACCTTTTTACAACACAGAGTTTGTATTGTAAAAATAAACAGATGTTTCAGGTTGTTTGATTGAAATAATATAGGGAAGATAATTGAATAAGCGGAATTTCGCACTTTTAAGATGTTATTATTTTGTTGAACTCCGTGTAAAAAGAAGTCTTTGTATTTTTTATGAGTGTTTCATTGTGCTTAAAATATTATGGTAGTTGCATTATTTTCTTTATTACCTACTGCTCATTTATATATTTTTTATTATTTTTTCGTTAACTTACTTCTATTTATCTATCTATCAAATAATTTAAGGTTTTACTGTTTTTGGAGATAATCCATTTTACATTAACTAGCACAGGTAAAAATTATACTAAATTCACAATAATTCATTTAAAATACTTTTAAAAATAATATAAAATATAATAATAACAACAACAATTAACAAATTAAAATAAAAAAAATTTTAAAAATAATTTTAAAAAAAAAAAAAAAATAATTAAGTGTAATGTAATAAATTATGATGAAATAAAACGACGTTCTATAAAAAATTCTATTTTTTATACAATAAACCAATTAAATGTAACACATAACATCGTTTTATTTAATCATAATTTATTATAAAGTGTTACAAAGTGAATGCTGAATCAATCAAAAAAGTAATGTAATAAATATTATTCTATGTAAAAATTATATAGTACTAAATAAATAATGGAATTTTTAAAAAAAATATTTTTAAAAAATATACTTCTATGTGGGTACCTACTCAAGAAAAAACAATTATTACGAGTTAAATAAACTCGGTGTTGTCACAATTTATCAGGATAAAAAATCCATGCGACAATTATTGATTTGTAATTTAGTTAATCATTCGTAATATATATATGTACATTTCTTTGTCATTTGTTAACATCCTGCTGTACATTTCCTCAGTGCAGTTTACGATAGTTATCCACGGCATATTCAGTGAATCTATTGGCATTTCTATTTACATAATCGTAAACCGTGGCTCCTAGCGGTCGGCCATTTTGCTTTCGTGACTCGGATTGCCAATTTGAGGCCGTTGATCACATTTTGCAAACAGAACTACGGGCAGATAACTACTAGGCGCCCATCACAAGTTACGTATTGCTCACCTATTACCCTTGGCCAATTACTGACTCGGCTTGGCCCACCGTGCAGCGTGGTCACAATGTGGGAGCGAAGAATAATTTATTTTGTCTATTTTTTTTAATATAAGTACAAAAGGTTACCGGGTACGTCAGAACTATGGGACGTGGACCTACTTTGGAGGATGCACCGGAATTGAGGACTCATAGCCCATAGCATAGATTTACATAGAGGGGATATGAAAATGATTTAATAATTTTTAACTCTGAGCTTCATGGTCACAATACACGTAATTCAAAAAACCTCCACATTCCAAAATTTCGATCCACAAAATTCGGTAAAAAATCCCTAATGACCATTTCTCGATCCCAATATAATAATCTACCCCATGAAATAAAAATAAATAAAGCAATACATAGTAGAGCCCTTAAAGATCTGTATTTAAATATGTTTTTCAATGATAGATATGATGTTTAGGATTAAGATTGAATGTGTTAATTTTGAATCGTCTTTCATATTCGTCTGGTTTGATAGTGCAATATGTCATTAAAAATTTGAATAATACCGGTCCCAAAATGAGCTTTATAACTCCTGGGAATATAATACATGTATGTTTTATAAGATTTTTTAAAGAAATAAAATATAAAAAAAATTAAAAAAATTAATAATTGTCATTTAAAGAAAAATATTATTATTTTACAGATTTTTAACAGTCGTTTTAGCTATCGCGTATATATACTCGTACATTGAAGATATTAGTTTTTTCACCTGATTTTTAAAATGCAGACCAGTGTTATATTATTAACGTAACTTAACGTACGTTGTTTTCCTCGTGGTGTATAGGGTGGCGTGTTTGGGCTACCACACATGAGGTCACGTGAAAAGACACAGTGTCTTTTCACCAGTCGATGGGAGAACGTTACTCCCGAAACCAGGTAGTGTAGGTAAATTCTATTTTTATAGAATTAAACCAATAGTAACACATAACAGTGTTTTATTCAAATCATAATTAATTTAATAATAAATTCAATTATTTTTGATATCTCAACAGATACAGAGAAGCTCTGGATATAAATTTAAAAAAAAACCTAACCAGAGCTTCTTTGTACATATTAAGATATCAATAATGATTGATATTAGCCCAGCAGGGGTGTAATCCAGTTATATTTGTTTTACAAGTATTTGTACACATACAAAAATGCTATAAATTAAATTTGACTAATAAACAACATTTTGAGTGTGTCCAAATACTTGTAGACAAAAACTGGATTGCACCCATTACGGGCTAATAATTTACAATTTGACATCTCAACAGAGACGAGAAATTTGGAAGGGAATATGGATATCTAGGCGTTTACAGGGCTTGTGACCTGTCATAAGTTGTTGTTTATAAATGTTGTTAATAAAAATTTAGCTGGTAAAAGTTATAAGCATAACAAATTTAAGATTTATCTTCAGGCGTTTCCTAGTAGGTAATATAATTCGGTAAGAATCCTTCTTGCAATCATAAAGGTTTCTGCTAAAATGCTTAGCAATTTTCTCAATGGATGACAGAGAGTGTTCACATGTGAAGCGTTGCGCCATTTTATTGTATATTGGCAGATATGGATATCAAATACTAGGTGAAATGGGGAATGTTGTAATACATCAAGTGGCCACTTAACCCAGCCAATGACAGGTCATAAGCCCTGTAAACGCCTAGATATCCATATTCCCTTCCAAATTTCTCGTCTCTGTTGAGATGTCAAATTGTAAATTTGACTTATTAAAGATGATTAAAAACTTGTCAGCACAGAGTGGCATGGGGTTCTATCCTCTCTGCCTACACGAAAATGGCGTGATGGTAAGTTAGTTAAAAACATAAACACTTTAATACGCTAGAGAGGTGTATCATCTACCTACAAAACATGATTTATTTTATCGATAGAATATTATCGAACTGGTATCACGTTGAATTTGATTTATTAAAACATAAAAAAATACTAAACGCTCGGTGGGTGTTAACAAAATGATTTAATGATATGGAAAATGACGGTTTAAGTCTAACCTGTAATAAATACTTTTCTACATCGGCATCGGCGTTCTACTCTTTGGATTTAATCGTATTTAAACTTGTTTTTATATGTATAAGAATTACTCACTAACAATGCAATATATTTTTTTATGAATTATGAAGAATGTGTATAAACGTAGCTGTTTAAATGCGATCTCTCAAGCACAAAATATATGGTAAGACTGTAAGATAGGTGTGCCAATGTCGAAATAAGAGCAAATTGCAAGGCAAGGATAATAATTATCAACAACATAAGAAAACGGTTTTAATTTGTTTAAAGTTGGTTAATTAAATACCCTTTCCCTAGACTATTTTAAAGACTATTGAGTTTTTTTCAGTTCAGCCTAACTCTACCGATTTTTTCAACAAGCTATACCACAATTTTAAGATTGTCAGTGTTATAGAAAATACGGATGAATTTACGTTATGTACGCGAACAAATGATTTCTTTGCCCCTACCACTGTCTCGGCTTATGTATTATAATTGTCATTGTTTCCATCACCCAAACCAACCAGTCATATTTTATTAGTATTAGTACTCCTACCCTTATGGAGACCTCCTAAATTGATCCCTTCTCTTCCATGTTCTCCCTCCATTGTGACCCTGACTGACCGTGGATGCTCGGGTAGATGTCTGGGAGGGGGGGCCTGGCTAATATCTATAATAACCTTTAGAAAATTATCGTGTTGAAGATCACTCATGTAACAAAGTAATTAGAAAACAAATTAATGTGCCTGAATACAGCATATCAATAATCATGAATTCGTTATCGTTTTCTACATAAAGTATACAATATTATGCTTCATGTGCCTTCAAATGCCTTTCATAAGGATTAATTTATCTAATCTAAAATTTTACAATAAAAACGTACTCAATTTCATATTCGCCATAATTACAAAACGATTCTCATTTATTATATGTAATCATATTGACCCTTTGAACCACAAAAATGTAGTAAAAGCCAAAGCTTATTTAGGCCAACATGGCTTTAACAACCCTTCTAGCAACCTATGTCGTAAAAGCTATTATGGCCTAAATGAGTTTTGGCTTTAACTACGTTTGTGGCTCGAAGGGTAATATTACGAGTTCATTCATTTAATTCCTTATCCAAACCTAAGGGTGCATAGGGAACAGCGGAGGTATTAGTTACGTCAGTGCAGTATATTTGGATCATTACATGAAGGTAGGATGATCAGTCTTACCCTTCGAATATTACGAGTACGTACAAATAAAAAATTCAAACACACTAACAATATAATATATGTACATTGTACATATTTTCGAAAACACTGAGGGTCTAAGGAGAATGAACCATCATCACCCGCAGCTGGTATTGAGTCCTGGGAGACTCTCTGTCAGCCACGACATTTATGAACTATTTTACCATTTAAATTGTAAACAAAACTAGTCAAGCGAAGTTAATCAAGGCCAGGGTCCGACGCCTTGCAGGGCACCCGCTTGCACAGCGCGGGCTAAAACTGTGCAACCCATAATAGAAATTAATTCAAAGTAGAGGTCTGCTCACTGAGGGTCTGAGAAAGCTGGTGATCTTATTTTTATTTTATTTTATTTTGTTACGGAGCAATAACAGACAAAAAGATACTAAATATAATACAAAAAAAGATAAAAAATATACCTAGGTAGACCAATTGCCCTTTAAAATTGTTAAACATCGTGCTTAATCGAATGACCGAAACATAATGTTTATAAAAATGTGACATACACACAATGCTTAAGTAAATATAACACACATATAAAAGCAAAAGTAATTACAAATATCTCAAGGACAACCCTCTCTTAAACCCATCTACGGAGCTTCCGAAGATGTCCCATCTGCACCTTCAGTGCTGTCCCTGTGTATTACATTGTACTCTCTGCACATACGAGAGATTGTTATATCCTGTATTGGAGGAAAAGCGCTCAACTCTGAAAATGTCTGGATTACGCAGTCGTAAATTGGCACGCAGACCGATTTCGCTTATTAGCGTTGTGTCAAGGTGACTATTTATAATTTTATGCAAGCAAGTGAGATCGATGACTTTTTTTCTAAACTGTCCAGTTTAAAGAAATGTAATCGATCTTTATAGTTGTGTAATCTGCAACTCACTCCAGATCTATACGCAAGAGTTCTTAAGAATTTGGCTTGTATTGATTCGTGATACGGTATTGGAGGACTTACTAAAAATAAAGGAGCTAACGTTGTCCTATGATTCAATCTTAGAAGGGCCTTTTTTCCATAGATTTTCTTTAAGGTGAAAACTAAAATCGTTTTGTGATTTCGCCCTAAAATTCTCCATATAAACCAATATGAGCCGAAACCGCATTTTGATATGTAGATTTACTTCGGATGAACTCGGCAATTACCGCTCCGCGGGCGAAGTGTCTCAGGCGCCGCATTAAAGCGCATGCGAATTTGATCTATTTCTCATACGGAATGCATGAATGTAAGGTCGGTTCTCCTCTGCCACTAGTTCACATACGACGTGTGGGAGGCGAGATATTTCACACTACAAGGTGGTCTCGGCCACCTTTGCTTTTAGACCGCACGAGAGTTGTGCCTCTTAACACTTTGATAACCGATACCGCGACTGAAATAAATATAATACATCGTAAACATATGATAATGAAAGTTTTTTTTTCATTCGTGAATAATTTAACTTAGAATGAAAACAAATAGTTAACAAGTACCTACTTACGTAGGTTAATTTTTGTTTACAATAAACAGATTTTATTTACGACTAACGTAACTGTATTCTTATCTGTAAGAAAAAAACATCAAAAACATAAGTATTGGTAAAATAATAACCTTTCCAAATAACTGAAGAGTAATCGACTAGACTTAACCTATTTAGATATTTAACTATACTAGAAATTATTACTTTAGCCTAAAAATCAAATCCAATTTTTATCCCAATTTTATCGGTAGAAAAAAAATTTGACAAAAAAAAAGTCAACTGAAAGTTATAAAAGTTTGCGTCAGAGCTGCGGGATGTAGACTTGACTTAGGAGGATGCACGGGAGCTGGCGGCCGATCGCTTGGCCTGGAGGCAGTTTGTGGAATCCATATGCTCCACATAGGGAGTGGATATGGTGTGATGATGATGATGAAAAGTTATAATATGTACATATATTATTTATCTATGTACCTATGTAGGTTACATAAAATATGTTTTTTAAAGTGTCGCACTGATCAGAAAAAGAGAAAAACAAGTTGGCCTTAAGGGCCTGTATTTACTTCATGCGACACTGCCCCTTATTTATTTATTTCAGGGTGATTTACAAAGCGCTATTTTTGCGAGATCGCCTTAAGAGCGCTTAGGAGGTCGACTTCCAGCTGTCCCTCCTTTTTTGCAGGTCGTCTATTTTTCTCTCGTTTATGTTAAATAATAGTCTGGTTTTTTGACCGGTCTACAAAGTGTTGAATTTATTTCATTTTGATATTCCTCAGATGATTGGGGAGGGTGCTTTGGTCACGTTCTTATGCCCGTTTTTTTTATTTAACTCGCTGGAAAATTACTGTAACCGAAAATAAATTATTGCCTATCTAATTCTAGTAACTCCTAACAACTTCATTTGTATCCGAGTAATTAATTCTATCATACATCTTCAATCTTAATTGGTACTGTAGAAGCATACAACTTTGCGTTGTGTAGACAACTTTACTGATCACACGAAAAAAAACTTTAACAATTGTTAATGGCGCTGGTAAATTAAGGTATTATAAAATTCAATAAAAAACAGAAATCTCTCTTTGCGTACTTATTATAATTTATAATTAATTTAATCACCTCAAAAGGCCAGGAGACCCAATTACAGAGGGAAACAACGTCACAAACACCCAGGCTTGAGAAAAATCACTTTCAATTTTTGTGTTCTCACCGGGAATTGAACCCGGAACCTCCGTGTCCTGAGTCCAGCTTCTTAGCCATTACGCTACGGAGGCCGCCGATGATGAATCAAAATATTTTAATTTCTGTGTAACTTTTAAATAGTCTGAAATAACTGAGCTAGAAAGTAGAAAATAAGTGAATGAAATAATTGTGGCTATGGCGAAACTTTTATAAAATAATTCGTGAAAATCGTTGAACAGTTTATTCATTCCAAAAAAACACAAACATCACAAACCAAAAGTCGCGATGCAAATAATAAACAGATCACAGGTAATCAAATAATGAAATTGAACGTAGTATCTCTTCACATTTTTTATTCGCTTTTTATACGCATTCGGTGTCAATTTTTTTAATGGTGAATTCATGACCTGTAACAAAACAATAAAAACTCTTTACGTCCTTAACCGAGTATTAAAATTTAAATAGCGTATTATAAGCTAAGTTAAAAAGCATAACTACTATATTAGAAAATCAGAGAAATGGTCAAATTGCTCATATTGTTTCTACCTGGTGTTTTTTTAATTTCAAATGCTTAAAGTTGTCCGCAAACGCAAAGTTGTAACGTTTTACGGTACGGAGTCGGGATTTTCATTTGAGCTTTTTAATTTGGAATAATTTTTATTGAAATAAACCTACACATTCATTTCAATCCAAATTAAAGATACGTTCATTGTTGTATTTAATTTGTTTTCACTGCCTTGTGATAAAGTGGTAAGCGCGATGGGATTTTATAAAAATTACTCATTCAGCATTTTCCGCCCCCGCATATTTTACAAGGCATCAGGTTTTCTGCGTCCCGGACGTTCGCTATTGACATCCGTCGGCAGATAACGTCCGAACTACGGGACGTAGACCTGACTTTGGAGGATCCACGGGAATTGGCGGCCAATCGCTTGGTTTGGAGGCACTTTGTGATTATCCATATGCTCCAGACGATGGTGATATTGAAATTTTCAGATTAGGTAGATACCTACTGCAGGGGCCATCTTTATGATGAATAGATTCATTCACACGGTGCCCTATGCACCAGGGACAGGATGCTAGTAACTATTGTAAATTTTGTGACATTCGAATAAAATATTTCGTGACAGCTGTTTCGCTTTATAAAAAAACTAATTACAAATTGAAACAGAAACAAATTACTTGAACCCTTTTCTATTTTATCTCTAAATGATCTCAACCTTTAAAAAAATCAATATCTTTATCCACTCGATAAACACATTGTAACGAAATGTCTTAATTCAAATTATTTAAGTTCTTTTTTTATATGTCGGATGGTAATTTGTGAATTAGGCATGTCTCCCATTTATCATTTCAACTTTTAATAACACCGCGGAGGTCCAAATGTGTTATTTCGTTGTTATTTTTTGTGGCACAATAAGCAGCAGAGAAATATTATGTTAACTCCAAGGCATTTGGACCCAAACTAACGAGGGAAAAAAACTGAATAAATTTTCGTGAATCAAGGTGTTTTTTTATTATTTTTTAAGAAATATTTCCACGGATTAGTATAAAGTGTGTAACGTGTTTGTTCACCTCGTGGTAGCCAAAGGTTGGCGCGTTGGGCTACCGTGTATAGATAGCGGTTTCGATTCCCGACGGAATAAATATGAAATCATCTAGGTTATACAATACCGTAAAAGGATTTTAATTTATTTTTTTCAATTTTTAAAATACATCACGTGGTTATCCTTTTTTTTTTAAAAAAACATTGTACCTGCGTATTGCAAATTGCCCTACTATTTTTTGCATTTTACGTACATTTATCAAAGTGCGTTTTGTTAATGGTAGATATTATGACAATTTATTTTTTTCCTTGCTGGCAAGATAAATAAAAAACTTCAATTTTAAACTAAGAATGATCATGAAATGTCCCAGTGGTAGCGGTGCGGACTTTGGGCTAAGGGTCGTCGGATCGAAAAATTAGAGTAATCTAATTAGAATTAAAGTTTTTTATATTGCAATAATAATGAAACGCTAATGCGACACTGATAATGCAATTCTAATGTGCTAAAAAAATTGTTAAGTAGTTGTAAAAATACCGAAGATCGAGTAGATTGCAAGCCTAGTAATTTTTCAATGCTCAAAAACAAACTATATTTATTAATATTTAGGTACCTACCTACCTACCTGCACATAGTTTTATAAATTTATTTGTAATCCTGTTTGAGAAAAGGATAAGGTACCTCTACGTTATTTGCGAATACAATTATAGAAAATTCAGTCGTTTGATTTCCTTTTATGACAAAAAAAAAGGCCTACCATTATTATTTGTTTGGCTACGAATTTACCTAAATTTCTCAGTAACTGATGCTGCAAATGCAATCCTTTTGTAACAGGATAAGGAATAAATTATTACAAATTATCTTAATTATTTGTCTCCGTGTATTTAAATCATTTTACACAAAAAAAAAATACAGACTAAAATTTAACGGTGGCCTCCGTAGCGTAATGGGTAAGACGCTGGACTCACGATACGCAGGCTCCGGGTTCGATTCCCAGTAAGAACACAAATACAAAAGTGATTTTTCTCAAGCCTGGGTGTTTGTGACGTTTTCCCCTCTGTTTTTGAGTCTCCTGGCTTGTTTAGGTGGTTAAATAAATAAATACAGACTAAAGATAGCTTCAAGATTAAAGCAGGTTGAAGAATTTGTATATTTGGGAAGTATGATTACAAGAGACGGAAATGTGGATAAGGACATTGAGAGAAGGGTTAGTGCCGGAAACAGAGTTAATGGTGCCTTGAAATCGATAGTGGCAAATAAGAACTTATCGAAAGAAGCAAATTTGCAGTACACAACGGAGTTCTGGTACCAACCCCTTATGTATGGTAGTGAAGCGTGGTGTTGGAAAAAAAGAAGGACAAAAGTAGACTGAATGCTGTTGAAATGCGATCTCTCAGGCGAATGTGTGGTAAGACTATGTATGATAGGTGTACAAATGTCGAAATTAAAGCAGAGTGCAAGGCTGAGATAAACATTATCGACAAAATTAAGAAAAGGGCTTTTACGATGGTTTGGTCATGTGGAGCGAATGAGTGATGAAAGAACGGCTAAAAGAAGTTTAAATGCAAGTGTGCCTGGATGTAGAAGCCGAGGAAGGCCGAGAAAGACATGGCATGACCAAGTACGACAAGTACTTGAAAGTGGTCATGTGAAAAGTCGGAATAATCGGCGAATGTGCATGAGAAGATGTATGAATGTAGCAAAGGAAGTATGTCAGGACAGAGTGGTATGGCGTTCTATCCTCTCTGTCTACCCCTTCGGGGAAATGGAGTGATGGTTAGTTGATCACTTCATCACAAACGCCACATCATCATTTTATTCCTGTCCATTGTCGTATGACGTCAGCAGGACGTCACGCCTCTCCGGCCGTATTAGCGCCGTACCTTTGTGTTTAGGGTAAAATTAAGTAGGGTTGTCCAAATACTTCGGACAGAATTTTGTTTTTCAGCTGTAAAAAGCAAAAATAAAAACTAAAAATTTCACTCTTCAAACCCGAAAGAGTTTAATTCCCGGTGAGGTAACTAAAATCAGAAGCGATTTTTCCTAAACATTTCATTTTTCTGTGAAATTTATGTTAGAAGCACTCACTTTGTAGTTATTCATTATAAACTTTTTGATTAAAACACTTTGTTTTTAACTACTTTTTTATTTTGTTATTAAAACTCCCGACGGTTTCGAAACAACACGTGTCTCTTTGTCAAGGGAACAAGAATTTTCCTTTTTTTGTGTGTATTCTGTCTTTGTGTGGCCCTAAGTATACATATATTTGATTTTGTTTGAAAAAACGTTTTATAAAATGCAACATTTTTATAGATAAACAAAATTTACAAAATGATACAATATTTTTGAAAGGTACTCTAGTAGTGTTTTTTGTTATCATTTCACATTTTTTAATAAGTTGTATGTTGTTGAATTTTTTTCGCATTTTTTTTCGTTTGGTAAAATATTTTTCACTTTTGTTCTGTACAAATTACATTGTATTTGTACATAAGAATCAATAATTATGTTCGGAATTGACAATATATACTCCTTGCTACATAGAACTAGCATAAAAAACCGTTGCAAATATATTAATTTGTGAATTATATTACTAACTAATATACAATTATATATCGATATTTTTTTATAAATATTTTAAATTGTTTTTAATCTGTGTATTTATTTCTTTTGATAGCCCTGCTCAGAACCTATCAATTTTCTTCCCCAACTTGAATGATTTGAAATCAGGGTACACAGCCAGTCAATAATAGACTGAAATACAACAGCATTGGGGATATTTTTTAAAATAAAATAAAAATCACTTTGTTTTTTGATTCACTTTTTAAATGAGTTATTACTAACTAGTTTCAGTACCACCGTACCATCATCAGAGCTAATACAAAACTAACAATAAATACAATGTTGCATCTAATTAGTGGGGGTGGGGAACTATGGATTGGGGGAGGGCTGAGCTATGGATAGGGGTAGAGAGTTTGAGAGGGGATTCTTGTAGAGGGGAAAATACTTATAAAAATAAACTGTAATAGTAATTGTTAGTTTTGTATTAGCTCTGATGATGGTACGGTGGTACTGAAACTAGTTAGTAATAACTCAATTAAAAAGTGAATAAAAAAACAAAGTGATTTTTTTTATTTTAAAAAAGTTTACAATGATTTACAAAGTTAATGGTGATAATATAAATAACGAAATAATTTATTTTTCAATTTATTTATGAACGTACAAGCGGAGTACCCGGCGACAACCGGTCATAAAGACCATAAATATTTTTATTTTTTCGTGATTTTAAGTTGAAAAAATATTTCCGTCCGCCTCGTAGCATAGTGGTAGCGCATTTGGCTTCCGTGCATGAGGTCACGGTTTGATTCCCATGGGGGGTCAATATTAAATATTTATTTACATGTGATTTTCATTTTTATATTTCATGTGTGATACCTTGGACTGGTACTGAAGCGTAAGACTGATCATCTTGCCTTCATGTAATAAAATGATCAAGAGACACTGCACTTGGTATACCGATGCACATCGGTATTAAAAGATAATTTTACAAGCTTAATATTTCTAGTATACTTCACTATAAACCTTTATCTGTTCTGAATTAGGTATCTTGTGCCGACGATCATAAAATGTAATAAAATAAATAGTTTAATTATAAATCGAAATCAAGATAAATTCTTAAAAATAAAGAAAATACTCAGAGAGAGATGAAAAAAAATAACAATACTACAAAAAACTACATTTTTGAATTATGTATTGTATAACCTTTTCCAAGTACATCCAACAACATTTTGAATGTGTACAAATTAAAAACATACTTGTAGACAAATTACTGGATTATACCCATGCTGGGCTAATATCAAATATTATTGATATCTCTACAGGGACAGAGAAACTCTGGAAACGAATGTGGATTATCTAGGCGTTTACAGTGCTTATTACCAAAAAAGTTCATGGTCAAATGCTTACCAATTTTTTCAACAGATGTCACCAGTGAGAAAAATATCATTAATGTGAAATGACGTGTGATAATTCATACTAATAGATGCTTCTAAATTTGATGGTTATCAAATTATGGGTGGAATGGGGAATATTGTAATACGTCAAGTGGCCACTTGACCCAGCCAATGACAGGACATAAGCTCTACAATGAAAGCCCCACCCTTTCCCTAGACTGCTTTAAAGACTATTGAGTCTTTTTTCAGTCCAGCCAACTCCACCGATTTTTTCAACAAGCTAAACCGCGATTTTAAGATTGTTAGTGTGATAAAAATACGGATGAATTTACGATTATGTACGCGAACAAATGCTTTCATTGTCTCGGCTTATGTATTATAATTGTCATTGTTTCCATCACCCAAAGCAACCAGAGTCGGCCCAAATTAACAGTGGTAGGGATGTTAGTTTCTACCCCGATCATTATTTATTAGTAATTACAACCACCGTGTGGAGACCGGTATCCCGCCTCGCCCCCCCCCCCATCCCAGACATCCACCCGTGCATCCGCGGTCAGGGTCTCAATGGAGGGGGGATTAGGGAAAAGAGGGATCATCCTATCATCCTATCTGGCAGACACTATTTCATACGTCCCCTGCCGTACCTTATCACAATACCTATCCAAAGACCATCCTATCCTTACAAAAGACACAATACAATTGAGTTGAGGGATGGGATATAATTTGAGACCTCCACGCACGCACACACAAACAGCCCGGGTAGGGCCGCCCGTGCGAAGGCACACCAAGTCCCCCCCGAAGACTACCCCACTAAGCAATCTATTAGTTCTGATTCTTCCTTTTAGGACATAAGCCCTGTAAATGCCTAGATAATCCACATTCGTTTCCAGAGTGTCTCTGTCTCTGTTGGGATATTAATAATAGTTCCATCCAACTTTGAGAAGCCACAAATATCTGAAACGTCTGAAGCATTACTACCTCTCCTCAAACCTCTCCTTAATATAATAATTAAAAAAATTCAAAAAATATATTTTAAAAAAACCTTTAAGACATCCTTCATTCATCTTCTTCCTTAATTCTTTCCTTGCTTCCTCTTTTCCATTTCCCGATGTCATATTTTACTATATGGATCTTGTAAAAAATGCAACGTAATTTTTAAGCTTTATCTTTCCACCAATACTCGGTACAATAAATGATTATCTCTAAAACTAACTAAGGGTTAGTTGAAAGATATTGCTAACAAGCAATAATGCCGCCCTTGTACTCTTACTAACTAACTAACCATCACGCCATTTCCCCGAAGGGGTAGGCAGAGAGGATAGAACGCCACACCACTCTGTCCTGGCACACTTCTCTTGCTTCCTCCACATTCATACATCTTCTCATGCACGCACGTTGATTATTCCGACTTCTTACATGCCCACTTTCAAGAACTTGTTTTACTAGATTATGCCATGTCTTTCTCGGCCTCTCTCGACTTCTACGTCCAGGCACACTCGCATCATAAATTTTTTAACCATTCTTTCATCATTCATTCGCTTCACATGACCAAACCATCGTAAAATACCTTTCTTAATTTTGTCGATAATGCTCATCTCAGCCTTTCTTACTATACTATAGTTCTGTCTATACTATAGTTCTATAGTATATCTCATATTCATATCATCTCATTCTTACTATACTACAGTTCTATCTATACTATAGTATATCTCAGCCATTCTTACTATAGTTTTAAATAAATAAATATAATAATACATTATTATTTATGAATTTGACTTTCTGTCTCCTGTACAGCTTACCAACCCCCAAGCTTAAGTATCCCGACTTTATATGTTATAATTAGTGGCAATTGTGGTGAATGAGCTCTATGATGATCCGTGACTAACTCGAGTCAGTTACGTTACTAAACTTACACACAACGAGGCCGAGGGATGGAACACACCACTATATAAATACTAAATCACTCCGCGGCGGAAACGGGCATTGTCGCTGATGGCTTTATCCCCGCAACATTTTGGATAATTTGAAACCCATCAGGATAATACAATATAATTTGAAACTATAGACAGAACCATAATACAGAATACTGAACTAAAATGGTTCAAAAACTATCTGAGTAATAGAATGCAAAAAACTAAAGTGAATAATGAATTTTCTGAAGAACAAAAAATGACCTTGGAGTCCCACAGGGATCTGTTCTGGGACCATTGTTATTTATTATATATATTAATGATATTGCTTTAAATTTATATGAATGCAAAATCAGACTGTTTGCAGATGACACATTAATTGCATTTTTAGAAACCGATAGCGCTGATAGTAATTAATTAAAAAATAATAATAATTAAAAAAAAAAAAATTATACAGCGAAAGATGATTTTGAAACAGCAGTTGCAAAAATTCAGGGTATCTACGAACGTTAGTTGTCCAGGGTTAAAGTAACCTAAAGTAACTTAAGCTCACTTTATACGGGACAGAAAACTGTACAGTTTCTTGTTCAGTTTTCAAACTGTCTCGTATAAATCGAAAACTGTATTCGCGATATCTCAGGCGAATGCGTGGTACAACTTCATAAGATAAATGCACTAATGTCGAAATCAGAGCAGAATGCAAGACTGAAATAAGATATTGTCGACAAAATTAAGAAAGGTATTTTACGATGGTTTGGTCATGTGAAGCGAATGAATGATGAAAGAACGGTCAAAAAATTTATGATGCGAGTGTGCCTGGACGTAGAAGTCGAGAGAGGCCGAGAAAGACAGGGCACGATCAAGTACAACAAATACTTGAAAGTCGTCATGCGAAAAGTCGGAATAATCAACATGCGTGCATGAGAAGATGCATGAAAGTAGAGGAAGCAAGGGAAGTGTGCCAGGACAGAGTCATGTGGCATTCTATCTTCTCTGTCTTTTGGGGAAACGGCGTGATGGATTTTTTACCTTTTTATTTAAAAAAAAACAAGTATTTTCAAAATGCTTTAATGTAATTTTAATTGTAGGTATATTATTATTTATTTCCCTTTATTCACCCTTTTTCTCATTTTCAGTTCGCAATTTTTTTTTTGTATATTTTTGTAAACCATTTTTACATTGTCTATGAATATATGGCGTTTGCATTTTAACATATAATAACTATACAGGCCACCTATTATTCTTTATTACATGTTTATTATATGATGATTTACCTGTACGTCTGTTTGTACTTATACCAAACATGGTAAATATAAAATAAAAGTAAAAACGTCTTTTAACTTCACTTACTAGTATACTCAAGTATACATGCTGTAACAAAACTCGTACAACCCGAAAACTGGTGAATGTACATCGTATTTGGAGACGATTGTGTTTTATGACTTTTTAATCTGAGCCTGAAAAAATTATTTTCATTAGTCTACGGCAGATAAAGTAAAATCTCAAATTCTTATAAAAATGCGTTTTTAAATTTTGTTCTCTTTATGGATAGTATTAATTTGACTAAATACATGGTATTTAATAACAATTTGCAAAAAAAAATTAACAAAAAATCTACTTCGTAAAAAATTTTCTCGAAAACTAAGGATAAAAGTAAAATTTTTTTTTTTTACAAAATCGACTCCAAATATTATGTAGATTCACTGGTTTCCCGCTTGTACATCGAGTTTTGTTACACCCTGTATACCAAAAGGTGCTGCTAGTTTCACTATGTTACTTTTGAGTCTATTTAAGCTTAGGGCTACTGCGAAGTCAGCTCATGTTTTGGTAATAAAAGTTTCGGTGTGGTTCCGTTTATTCCCATAGAATAAGGATACGTACTCCTTATCCTGATATTGTAATTTCCAAAGGCCGTAGGAGAAGCTCCGTATCCCATATTGGCTTGATGGTTTTGACTGCAGGCTCCTGTTTTGAACATTTTCAATGAGTCGCAACGTACTCCGATAAAATTCTCAGGAACGTCAACTGACTCTCCGTATATTTTCCAGGCTGTCTTGTATATATATTGAAATTTAGTTACATAATCATCATCATAAGGAAAAAAGTCAACATGACCTAAAAAGAAAAAGAAAAAGGCATAAGAAAAGAATGTTAAACATCGACTTATATAATATTGTGTATAGTAGGTACCTACCTACCGCCTGCCTATGGATTTATGTTAGGATTAAGAGGAACCGTGGTCACGTGGCCGCTCCGCTAAGGGGATGCGCTGACACCCGCGACCATTTCTCCATATAATTGTAGCCCTTGATTTTCTGCCTGGAATCTTTTCTTCCTCAACGAGAAGCGTGTTTGTATCCTCTTATTTTTAAAATATTTTATTTGTTATGAGAGATAAATAAACTATTAATTAAATAAGACTATACCAACACGCTTCTGGTGGACCGACATCTAAAATGTGTGATAAAATCATTGCTCTAGAGCTAAAATATATAGAAAAAAAACGAGGACTACGATTGTATGGAAAAGCGGCTGCTGGTCACGAGACAGCGAATGCTCTTAATGTTAAATATTATTGATATCCCAACAGGGACAGAGAAACTCTGGAATCGAATGTGGATTATCTAGGCGTTTACAGGGCGTATGACCTGTCATTGGCTGGGTTAAGTGGCCACTTGATGTATCACAACATTCCTTATTCCGCCCATCATCTGATAACCACATAATATGACAAATTTCCAGAACTTGTAAATATTATATTGAACTCGTATTCGTGGTTCCGCATTTTCTGGGATTTTCTCATTGGTGACATATCTGTTGAGAAAATTGCTAAGCATTTTTTGGCAATCAATCTTTATTGGTGTAGCTAAGATTCATCTGGATTTAATTACTTGCTAGAAGATGCCTGAAGATGTCTCTTCAATTAGTTTTTCTTATATATTTTAACCAGTAAATTTTTAACAATATTTTGAATGTGTACAAATAATTGTAGAGAAATTACTGGATTATACCCATGCTGGTCTAATATAAAATATTATTCATATTCCAACAGAGACAGAGAAACTCTGGAATCGAATATTTTTTTGGGATATCAATAATATTTGATATTAGTCCAGCATGGGTATAATCCAGTAATTTGTCGATAAGTATTTATACACATTCAAAACATTGCTCTTAATATTATTAACATGATACTGTTTATTGTTGATATTTTATACCAACCTAAGCTCTTAGCTAATCCTGCAATCTTAGTATCGTAGTGAATCACATCTACAAACTTGGCATCATTAAAGGTTAGCCTGTTTTCATCAGAAGCGTAGAAAAAGCACTGTTTAGCGGGGTCCAGGGCACTTATTCTATCTATTTTAGTTCCAGTCGTAGACAAATACTTTTTAGCAGCAAAAGCAGCGCAATGGGAACCTATGTCGTGGCTGATAATATGGATTTTGCGAATACCTGGAAAGTAATTTTACAATCTACATTAAACATTAGCAGCAAAAGCAGCGCAATGGGAACCTATGTCGTGGCTGATAATATGGATTTTGCGAATACCTGGAAAGTAATTTTACAATCTACATTAAACATTAGCAGCAAAAGCAGCGCAATGGGAACCTATGTCGTGGCTGATAATATGAATTTTGCGAATACCTGGAAAGTAATTTTACAATCTACATTAAACATTAGCAGCAAAAGCAGCGCAATGGGAACCTATGTCGTGGCTGATAATATGGATTTTGCGAATACCTGGAAAGTAATTTTACAATCTACATTAAACATTAGCAGCAAAAGCAGCGCAATGGGAACCTATGTCGTGGCTGATAATATGGATTTTGCGAATACCTAGAAAGTAATTTTACAATCTACATTAAACACTAGCAGCAAAAGCAGCGCAATGGGAACCTATGTCGTGGCTGATAATATGGATTTTGCGAATACCTGAAAAGTAATTTTACAATCTACATTAAACATTACTTCTTACTACTTCAGATGGCTATATAGTCCCAAAGAAATTTTGCCTCCTTGACGATGACATTCCACTCTTTTTGATAGTGGATTTCTGCTCCAGCAATCTCTTTCGCCCAATCCAGATCAGCCAACACATTGTCACACATTAAGCATTATCAAAATATAATAACAAGTGAGCATTAAAACACAATAAATAAAAAATAAACAAAAATAGGACACAAAACGCCAAACACTCTTCAAGTTTTTAACAACATTGTGAACGAATACAAATACTTGTAGACAAATAACTGGATTATACCCATGCTAGGCTGATTTCAGATATTATTGATATCTTAACAGAGACAGTTGATATCTATTGATATCTCAACTCTTCAAGTTGATCGGAAGACTGTTGATGTCCATCAATAGTCCGCCTTCTCCATGATGCGTTTTCCGTGGTTTTGTCATCATCTCAGGCAAATGCAGAGAAATTCTCTTTGGCCTACAACATAATATGTAATAAATATTTAAAAAAACAAATTATTTAAAAAAAGATGTATCCCGCCTGATCCCAACACAATATTTATGAATAATCAATTAAGAGTCCATGATAGAAAATCCATTTGATGAAATATAAACCTTGTACATAATAAGCAAGGTAAAAAATAAAAATAACTCCCATAGATAAAAAAAATAATTAAAACACACATGACTACTATTATTACATTCCCTTATATGCACCCAATGGTGCATAGGGTACACAAACACACACATAAAACTTCCATTAATCATTCCCATTAAATTCGCCAAATTCCCTGATGCACCGAGCAGTAAAAATGTATGAAGGAATTTCAGAAGATATAAAAAAAGAAAAAAAGTGTTTTTATTTAAGTCTTAGTTAAGAAAATATTTTTCAATTAATAATAAATAATTATGTTTAGGTTTTGCAATTTTTTGTAAAAACTTATAACTGTTAATATTAGGATATACATAAAAAAATTTATATTAAATAAATAAATAAATAAAAACAAACAAATGGAAATCGAACAAGATCAAGGAAAAAACGTTAATCATCCAATTGCAATAGAACCTAACACATTCTATGCAACTGCGACGCTCTTCATAAAAAAAACTCTTGAAAGCTCGTTGAACGGGCGGCCTCTGTAGCGTAATGGCTAAGACGCTGGACTCACGATACGGAGGTTCTGGGCTCGATTCCCGTGAAAACACAAAATTAAAAAGTGATTTTTCTCAAGCTTGGGTGTTTGTGACGGTATTCCCCTTTGTAATTGGGTCTCCTGGCCTCTTGTGTGTGGCGTGTGTTGTAGTTCTTTGGTTTGCGCGAATATAATTGGTTACCATAATAATTGATAAACAGATAATCAACTAACAAAACTGCATACCCAAAAAAAAAAATATTAAAAAATCCTATCAGATTTGGCAACGTTGTAAACTCAACACTTCTGTAGAGCAACGATGCCGTATGCGATTGAGTATAATTTGTGCAGCGTAATTAGACACACGTAGTTTTCGCCGCCCACTAATTATTTTGAATTATTTTTTTTGATGGATTCAACAACTCAAGGTATGATCTTAATAAGAATTTTTTTAATTTTTTTTTTTATTGTTATTATTCATACGTGATTTAATTGTTTTTATACAAAGCGAATTTTCTCAATATTTTTTTATTAAATAAAAACTTTCGAAGGTTCGGGAAAAAAAGGTAAACAGAACTAAGTTTTGTAACTTTTTTAAAACATAGCTAATTATTTGTGTTACTATCAAAGAAAAAAAAACCTGCCACTTGGGTGCACTTTTGAAGATATAATTTTTTTCTTTCAGGTTCCTCACGAGCAATTTCTAGGCGTTCACTTTTTGCAATATGGATTATCACCGAAAAGACCATTTTTCGTTTAAAAAGTTGTTACCTGTGCTTAAGAATTAAATAAAAACGTTATTTCCTGGCTTTATAGATACTTAAAAAAAAATAGTTTAGTTGTTGAAAGTTTTGTGATGCAACTTGAAAATCGTTGGAAGAAAGTCGCACACAGTTAAATAAATTACTTATGTGCAATGAAAAGTGGTTAAATATGGGTTTGCGTTTTGATGCTACTGAAAAAGTTCTTGAAGACATTACAGACGAAAAGCCCCGTGGTCATCCAAAAAACTATTTGGAGAGAGTTAAAGAAGTAAAAGAAGGAAAATTATTACTTTGACTGCTACATCGAGCAAAGAAGAATTGTGTCAGGCTGCTTGTGTTAGTTTATACAAATCTAGAGAAAGAACTGCTCAACGCGTTTTAAAAGAAAGGACGTCAATAACTCCAAGAACAGCTTTAAGGGTAAAAAAAGCATTGGGAGACTCACTTAAATCAAAATTAGTAGGGTATACCCCAGACAAGGCATTGGCGTTAATTGTTAATAACAAGTTGACAAAATGTCAGCATATTTGCATACGATTGGGAGCAATTAATTATAATTATGTTTAATCTTTATAATTTTTGTCATGTTTATTTTATAAGCTTTTTCTTTATCTCTTCATGCTTACAATTTATACTTATAAAAACAAAGTACAACATATTTTTAAATATTTTGTTAAACCTTCACGATTATTTATGTGCATTGCTCGTAGTTTTATCAATTCATGTTTTACTTTTTCTATTAGAAATAGTGATGTTTTAAATAATTTTATCTTTACTCCACCCTTATGATTTTACCTATTCGCATAGCTTATAGAATTATCTTTTAAAGTTTTATCTAAAATTAATTTATAGCTTTTTTTTTTATCTTTGTTTTGAAAAATGTCTATAATATATTATAAAAATGCCTTTTGGGCGTAAATAAATAAACAAATAATATTGTTTTAAATTTTACTTCGTTGTCCTAAATTACAGGTTGCCTAAACCTATTTTATTTCGGTAAAACAAAAAAAATACACGACTTAGCTTTTTATTTACGCTATTAAAAATCTAGTTTTTCCATTTTATTTCATTTTCTGATATTCAAAATAGTTTTAATTCATGGTATAGATTATAAACTAATTATCAGTTTATTTAGAGGGTGCACCTGGGAAACTATGTGTCTTACTTTAGAGATTGGGTAACCAACCCCAGTGGATAAGGTGGACTCATAGGCTAACGGACACGGAAGGCGCGCCAACCCGCAGGGCAAGCGTGGCGCGTAAACTGCCAACACCCCCCCATGAAGATAAGAAGACGGACTAGAGTCATAGACGTCATAAAAGCTATCTCCCAGCTGAAGTGGACATGGGCTGGACATGTGGCACGCCAGAATGAGGACCGATGGACGAAGCGCCTGCTGAACTGGAGACCTAGAGCCGCAAGGAGACCTGTAGGAAGACCACCAAGAAGATGGACAGATGATATAAAAAGTACTGCAGGATCCAGATGGCAGCTCGAGGCCCAGGACAGAAAGCAGTGGACCAATATGGGGGAGGCCTATGTCCAGCAGCGGACGAACACTGGCTGATGAAGAAGAAGAAGAAGAAGTTTATTTAGAAGAAAATATTTTTGTCCAGCTAATATTTGAATTGGGACCTTTGTGCGCCGTTTTTATATTTTGTTTTTTGAGCATTTTTGCAATCCTGTCTGTAACATTCTTTATGTAGGGTAGGTAGGCAACTCCTTTAGATTGTTCATTTTCCAAGATCACTTTTGTAGAATGCGACTTTGCGATTTGGGCAATTTCTTTTTTCCAGTATTTTTCCAGTATTACACGCAAACACCAAAATACCTACTGCCGACTGCGTCACGGTACAAATTCCGAATACGAAAACACACCAAAATACCTACTGCCGACTGCGACACGGTACAAATTCCAAGTACATAAACTCATCACATTTTACATCACATATACTTCACCCTGAAGATGGCGCCTGCAACGGTGGCCGAAACGTCGGAGAGGAAAAAAAACACAACACGGATAATCCCAAAAAAACATACTAATATAATTCGGCGTTCTGATTCTTTTGTCAGAACGTCCGATAATTTTACAATTATTGACCAAAACCAATGTTGAAAACTTTATACGTAATATTATAAATAAGAGAGAAAAAGTATCAACTTTATTACCTGTTGAATAAAACTTCGATAGTATTGTACCAAGGGTCTCGCCAATAAATTGGATGTAGGTAGTTGCTGCTACATAGGAGTTGTACAAATCGCTATAGTTAACTCCAAGGACATTAGTCCCCTTTCTATGCAAAAAATATAAGGCCATCATCATTTGATCAGCACTAGTAAAACGGGTACCCGGATATGATCAAGGTGATGGGAAGGTTTTTGTCAAAATTAGGGTTATTCAGTACTTCTAAGCCAGCCGGAAGAGGATAATCCATCTAAAATAAATTGCCAAGATTCATTATCATCATAATTTTATATCCTATTATCCATGTGGAGCATATGAATTCATCAAACTGCCTCCGCCAGTTCCTGTGCTTATTCTCAAGTCAAGTTTGCGTCCCGCAATTCCGACGTAGATGGATTGTCAGCAGTGGACATCCAGGACGCCAGGAACCTGACGTCTTGTAAAACAGGCTGGCATGGAAAAGCTCTCAGGCCCAGCCTTTGCATTCGCCTTCGCCTAATGACAGTTGACAACAAAAGTTGCTAACTCACCACCGTATTCCTTAAGTCAAACCACCGCATACCGAGAATTCTTCAATACTTGATCATGACTTATTGAAAGGTAATAAGCAGTACCTTAACTTGTATTTAAAACCTTCTTCAAATTTTTATTTTGATACCTAGGTATTAAAATTAAAGCAATTAAATTTACCTTATTATCTTGACTCTTGTAAATGGTCAAATTTACTTTACTCATATCTGGAATATTTCTAGGATTGTTCAACAAATTGTTTATATTGAAGACCAAAAGCAGTTTTTATTTTTTCGCCTAAAAAAAACATAAAACTTATTTATTTAGATAATTTTATATCTTCAATAGATATACAAGAAAATCAATGAATCGTTATCAATTTTCACTACCTACAAGCATTTTTCTATACGTGAAAAATTTAATCTTGACTCCCGAGAAAAACAAGAGAAATGTAGGAGAAACCCCTTGTCACGATTCCCGAAGGGTAGAATCACAAAACGACCGATTTTATTAAAAATAGTTTTTTAAACGTGTATTTTATACGATACAAAGAAATTGGTTTTTGATGTTTGAACTTTTTTTTCTCAATATTATTAATTGAGTTGGCTTTTGTTTAATACAATTCCATATTATAATAAATTATATTTTTTTAAAAATTTTTAAACTTCTATATATGTTGAGTTTGTACAGAAGTATCCACATTTGAGTTAGTTATCAAAAATTTGTCATATATGGTTGTCAGATGATAGGCGGAATGGGATATTTTATGGTACATCAAGTGGCCACTTAACCCAGCCAATAACAGGTCATTAGCCCTGTAAACGCCTAGATAACCCACATTCGTTTCCAGAGTTTCTTTGTCTCTGTTGAGATATCAAGAATATCTGATATCAGCACAGCATGGGTATAATCCAGTAATTTGTCTACAAGTATTTTTATATGTTCAAAATGTTGTTGTTAAAAATAATATCTACTTGTTTTTTTATTTTTTTGTTTATTCCGGAAACATACAGTTAGAAGGTATATACAGTCAATTAAAACAAAACGAATGGACCCGTTCAGTTAACTCATATAGCGAAAATTATCACGAGTTTGGCATTCACAGTAAAAAAGGCAAAACATTATATAAATCTTTGACGTCACAATTTTACAAAATTTTACAAGACAAACAGTTTAGAAATTACATGACAAGGAAAAGAGCTGTCGCTAAGAAAAAAAAAGAAATCGACTTTGATTTCAATCAAATTATATTGTTTTTATAAGCCTACAGATACGTACACGTGAATTTCTTTTTTTCGTATTTATTATAATATAAATATTAGTATTTTACTACAGAGGTACCTTCTATATTCATTTCTGTTAACTGCTTAGATCTATTGATTGTCTTGAAATTATTTTTAATTCTGGTGTTATACCCATGGGTGTTGCGGTTAAACTGAACCTTTGTCATAAAATAATCTGGTAATAGACCATTTAGCATTTTTATAGGTACAGCTTTACATTGCACCACCGCACCGGCGCGGCACCCTATATAAAAGCACGAACACTTGACTAATTCGCTAATTCATTTCCGACCATTAGTATTTTAGTTACCTAGTTGGTCACCAATTTGAGAGGTCACCTAGTTGGTGGCCCAATAATGTGGTATGGATTTATGTGGGTGCACAGAAGGAGAGAAAGTAAAACAGGTACTTACGTTTTATACAGGTTTATTACACTAAAAACTAATCTACTGAAACTAACACTTGGAGATGAGGATTCTACAAACTAATTAGGCCAAATAAAATGATGATTTGAAATTCTAAGTTGGCGGGAATTCTGTGCCCAAAATTCGCGTGCGATGACGAAGGGAGTCCGAAGTATTCTCGTCGCCAGTTTGGCGAATTCGTACGTTTACGGCCGGCGGTCGGCAACTGTCGGATCGTGACGTCATTGTCGCCCGCCACAGTATTCTATTTACAATAGAGTTGATAATTAATAAGTTTGGTTAGCTTAGCAGTTCTACGTGGAACGTGAATTGATACTTACAATCATTGATCCCTAGTAGTGTCACTAGGTTCGGATAAATTAATTCTTTTGATTCATCTCCAGCAGTCGCGAAGTGAAGAAGGCCGCATATTAATATATAATAAACAGCTCTCATGCTTAGTGCCTGCAAGAGTAATATCATAATCATTATCATACATAATCCCTATGCGGAGCATATGGATTCCACCTGCTGCCTCCAAACTAAGCCCTTACATGACCTGTCATGACATGACATGTCAATTTTTATTTATTCAACCACATCACAAGGCCGGGAACCCTAATGACAAAGGACTCAACACAAACACCCAGGCTTGAGAAAAAAGCTAATCTGCGTAAGAGTTTATGGTATGGGGAAATAAAGGATAAAATACTGCTAATAACACCCGTAAAAATTGAATTTATTAGAAGCAATGGCATCAATCTGAATTATAATATAATTTTAATCGCCTCATCGACTCGCCTATAACTAATTTGCATTAAGGCTTTTATTTTTAAAGTAAACACTTCATAAATTTTTTTAATATATATATAAAATGGTAAAATATAGTATAAAGGTCAATGCTAATAGGTGAAAAGGAGTTTTAGTGAAAGATGGCCTCTAAATGGTGTTTAAAAATCAACTCACGTGTTTTCTGGGTTTAGGCATACAATAAACTGTCAATTCACACCTAAAAATTATTTTTATACTTGTTGCTAAGGGGAATGTATGATTTTCTTTTGACTTGAGCAATTTCCCTGGCCTTGAAAAATTTCACACTTGAATTGTTTTGTTCACAATTTAAATAGTAAAATCGTTCATAAATATCGTGGCTGACAGAGAGTCTACCAGGAGTCTAGAACAGCCGCGAGGGGTGGTGGGCTCATTTGTGAGTTTTACCTTTACACGGCACAGTTTAAACTGTTTGTGCGCAGCAGCCGGGCAAAATGAGATTTCTACCGGGTCGGACAAAATTTCTTCTAATAATGTTGAGCCGTACTGTATATTTTTAAAGAACTCTCAAACGTATTTAAAGTGCGTTTACAAAAAATAGCGGTCGAAAAATTATCCATAAAAAATAAACAAAATAAAAAAATTTTATATCCCGTAGGTATGTAAGATTAAAGCAAATCAGATTAAAGTAGGTTGACAGAATTATGTATATTTGGAAATTACAAGAGACGGAAATGGACATTGAGAATAGTGTCGGAAACATAAGCCATCACGGCTATCCACGCAAAAACCTACCATAGGAAATTTGTCACGATGCTGAATAAATTACTGAATTGAATAATATCTACAAACTATGCACGATAATGTTCTTTTGGTGGCGTACACTATTAAATCGCCCTTTTTTTTCAAAACGGGATCATAATAAATTTAGCGAGATCCGCGGGCCATTAGGTGTTGAACTTTTGAATTTGATTTTACGGCATTTGACGAAATTAATTTGCCGTACTGTACAGTTTACTCTCCCGTATAAAGTGCGCTTAACAAAAAAGCCGGTCGACGTCCAAAATGGTAAAAAAATATACTATACATGTAAATATCAAAAAATAATCAATTAAAGCCGAATAGAAATAATAAGCCATTATCAAAAAAAATAGGTTTTTGCTAATAAATTAAATTGAAAAATCTCCAGACGATAAGTGCGATTGTTTTTTTCATTGGATCATAAACAGAGTAGGTGTTGAACTTTGAAATTTGATTTTATTTGACGAAATGTTTTTTGGAAATTTAAAAGCTTTAAGGCCATTTCAAAACATAAAATTTTGAAGTATACAGGTACAATTAAAATAAAATACAATCAAGGAAAATAAAAGACAAGAATTGAAGTATATGTTCATTAGTGATACCCACGAGACAAGATCTGTAGTGAAAATCTGGAAAAACTAACACCAAAAAAGTCCAGATCCTGTCTCGAGTTTACAATGCGTTTAAATGCGTTTAAATGTTGGTTATATCTTATCACTTTTTAGATTCGTGGTTTTAAATATGTTGCCATAAAAATAAAAATAAATACAAACAACATTTTTGAACGTATACAAATACTTGTAGACAAATTACTGGATTATACCCATGCTGGGCTGATATCATAAGATATTATTGATATCTGATATCAGCCCCTGTTTACAGGTCAAAAGCCCTGTAAACGCCTAAGATAAACCACATTCGTTCCAGAGTTTTCTCGTCTCTGTTGGGATATCAATAATATATGAATAATACATCCTAGAAATATTTCTCAAATGTTTTTTTGTCTATTATTTCGCAGGTGCAACAATTTTAAAATCGAAATTTAAAAAACTATTTAAAAAACGCATCACAACACTACCAACCTAGTGAAATGGCTTTAATCAGATTTTCAAATAAACAAAGTATGAGTGAAAATGTTTAAAACAAAGGCTCTTATTTAACATTTAGCATTAAAATATGCACCCCTATACTTTAAAATCATCAAATCTGAAATTCCTCTCGCACGATAGAAGTCCATTAGGGTCTATTACGCCAAAAAATAAACAAAGTATTTTTTACTACTACTACTACTACTTTCCTTATCCGCACCCAATGGTGCATAGGGCACTGCATTGGTACATCGGTACACCAAGTTCAGTGTATATTGATCATTTTATTACACAAAGTAAGATGATCAGTATTACGCTTCAGTACCTACGTGTCCAAGGTATCACACATATTAATTAAAATATTAATTAAGTAAATATTTTTTTAAGCGTCACAATTTTTCATAGCAACGCGTGTAGTAAGTACCTACCTACTGTGAATTAAAATAATAATTCGTTGTGTTAATTATTAAAATTTTCAAAAAACATTGAATTGATTTTCCTGTTCAAACATTACACCCTGAGAGACTATTATTTATTCAAGATAATACTCGTGCTACAGGTTTTTCTTACAAACTTTTGTAGATGGGTACAACGTTCAAATTGTTCAATCATATTTTAAAAAAATAGCGTAACTTAAAATGTTGATTTCAAATTAAGAGGACTTACTGTGACGTGAATCGCGGCCGTATCTCAATACAATCGTAGCCCTCGATTTTCTCCCTGGAATAGATTATCACTAAAGCAATGATTTTTTCACACGTTTTAGTTATCGACCAGGAG
>JAGVSP010002847.1:0-26608 GCA_022494985.1 Micrasema minimum
AAATAATAAAATTAAATTTTGTAGAATATTAATTTGTAACAGATAGCTAAATGTGTTTAGATAAAATAAACCTCGTAAAATAGAATTATTTCAATATGTTAATTATGTTTAATATAAGTACGTGTATGTTTTTATAAGAAGTTCAGTGCTGGGTTCACGGTAGGTATTAAAGAGATTTTAATGATTTACGTCATATACGCGTTATAAATGCGATTTATCTACATGAAGATACATTGGTCATCCCAGTGTTGAGCTTCATTTGAAAACACACACATTTTGTTTATGAAATAAATATTTTACATTATTAATGTTCAAAGCTTTAACTTTGAGGTCCAACATTTTAATATTATGTTAATAAAAAAATTGTATAAAACCACTAACCATGTGTCTAATCTGCATGTCGATTTGATATATTTGTAAATCTACTATGGTGAAGGTGAGTAGTGGTATTTGCATGTTGGTGTAGTTGTGTTTTTGTCCTGACGAAGAGACGGGTTACGTCTCGAAACCGGTAGACAGAAAAGTTGGTGAGTGGTTTTATACAAACTTTTTAATAACATAATATTAAATATTTCATGCTTACACAGTGCATAATTCATAATTCAGTCGGTGCATTGTTTATTATTTGATTAAAATACAATAATAACTGTAGAAATCTCACAGCATCTGACTGACAAGTGATACCTTCAGACAATTCGTCGAATAAAAAAACAGGTATTCAACTTAAGCGCCATAATCGATAGAATTTGAAACAAAAAAACACGCGTTTGTGGTCAGGGGATATAAAAAGCAGGTGCTATGGAAGGAACTCAAGAGCAGTATTCCCCGAACTATTGTACCCTTAAAAACCACTTGAAATCCTCTTCCACTGACCATATAACCATCTTTACCGATGCCGAATATACATAAAAGCATTATTATTTTTGTTCTTGTAAAACTCAAGAAGGCAATGTTACTCATTGGGACACAAAAGAGTAGTCAATTCAGAATCATTTTATAATGCCGACAATTTCACAGGTTGTTCAGAATTTGTTGGGTATAATATCAAATGAATGCCGGAGATCAATTCGCCGGCAGTTCCTAATCAAACCGTGGCACTTCAATTTTTCGGGCCGTTCAAAATACTTTGTTATTATAGGAACCTCTTATTTTTCTTTTGTTTTTTCTACCAAATCTTTTGAAGAACATTCACTTTCAACTTACACAAAGTAGGTATGAAGTTTTTTTTTTTTTTTTTTTTTTTGCTTTGGTACGTTCATACATTTCGGCGTCCAATGACTAGTAAATCTCACCGAGAATCGAACCCTGGGCCTCCGAATCGTTAGTCCAGCGTCTTAGCCATTACCTATGCTACTAAGGCCCCAAACGTGGGTATCCTAAATTATAAAACATCATCGCACCATTCGGCAGGCAACAATGTTCAAGGCTATTAAAAGAATTTTTTGGACATAATTCAATGTTAAAAAGATTTTATTACTTTATAACTCGATCCTTCATAAACAAATTATTATCATTTCTTGGAATCCCTGTAGTAATAATATTACCCATCAGAGAATACGTAGAATACGAATTAAATATTTATATAATAAATCTGTGTATTTCAAAACAAAATTTAATATAATTTTCTGAATCACAATAATCATAAAAACATTGAAATCTTGTTTTAATAAGAAAATTTTTATTTTATTTGAAAATAAACATTTGAGTTCTAATGATACGCTCAAATATTTAAATTTTGAAGCTGCTTTCGAATACCTAATCGGAAATAACTGGGCCAGAAAGCAGGAAACACGTTGTGCTGGAGTGGGATTCAAACCTAGTGATTCTAATCCGGAGCTCTCGAATCTACCACAAGACCACAACCCTATTCAAAATAAACGGATAATAATAATAACTAACTAACTAACTAACTAACTAACCTAATCACAATGTCTAAAAAAAAAGGAATCATCAGCTAGTCGATTCTAATTTTTTATTGTGTGGCCATAGCGAAATTTGTCTTTTAAAAGCAAATATTCTAAAAGGAAAACTTAAAAATGGATTAATTTTTTTGCGAATTGGCTGGATATTTTTTTTTCAATCAACCGTGACATTTTTCATTGAAGAACTCGATTATTTAAAATGGTTAACACAGTGATAGCCCAATTATAATGATCTAGAGTTGCACGGCTGGTGCTAACTAACTACCTAACTAACTTATTGAGTGAGTTGGCATTTATTTTATAGAACTCCATATTATAATATTAAAAATCAAAACTAGATTTTTACTAGATTGATTCTATTTGTTTGTTATCAAACTGTCAGTCAGTTTAATAATGCCCAAATTAATTAGCAAGGCGAAACAATATTGTCACTAGTCACTATACGTAGTATACATAATAAACGAATATAACCAAAATCTAGTTTTATTTTAATATTATAACTTTACTAACTAACCTTTACGCCACACCACTCTGTCCTGGCACACTTTCCTGCTTCCTTCCCATCCATACATCTTCTCGTGGCAACATGATCAATTTCAAGTATTTGTTGTACAAGGTGACACGTAGGAACCGCACGTTTTTTACACGAACGAGCGCGAACAGTAGGTACAGTTGATTTCCGAGGAAAACTGATTTTATTTCTACCAAATTACGAACATTTTCTACCGTTTCATTTACGATGGTTAGTTCTTCTCACACTTTCACGGTTCACTCTGCCAATGTCTCCAGGAGTCCTCACAGTTCGTGCAAGGCCCGGGGGCTTCTTCCTCATGATGTTTCCCGTTGCTCTGTAAGATTCAACCCATCTTAGGATCGTATTCCGCTGTGTTGTGATAACAGATTCACCACTTTGTACAAAGTTTTCATGGTTCACTGCTGAAAACTGAAATGGTATGCTATGCCGAGGAGAATGACTAATAATACTCTCTTCTCCCTCTACTACTCCTACTGGTCGAGTACAGTCGATTTCAAAAACGTCCGGTCCTATGTGGCACCCTGAAAGTATCTAATAAACAAATCATAACATTTTAAAGAAAAAAACATCAATCATCTGCCAGTCAATCCTGACTCTTTATCTTGTGGCTATCACGGTAGTATTCTTATCAAAAGTCAATACTTAAATGAAATTTTTCTAGTAATTGGCTGCACAAACAGAAATTTTATCAAAACACGACATTTTTCATTGAATTAAAAACAGCATAGCTTAAAATTCTAGAATTTTTATTTTTATTACATTATTATACCTATTTTTAATATAATAAATAAGTGCTTTACAAATAATAAAGTTATAGCTGGTGGTTTATACGATTTCTTTTAAAATGCAATAACTTATTTGAAACACACTTTCCTCAGTAAAGAGATTTTAAATGTTTGCTATAATAACGTGGTGTAATACAAGAAGTGAGTGTTACGAGGATTTGTTATGTTTACAGTATCAGGGTTGGCAAATATTCTAAAATCGAGTTAAGATTAATTAAGATTTTTAATTTAAAAAAAAAACAGCACACGTGATGTAGAAATCACAAAACGTTAGTATTGCGAATGGAAATTATATACTTACCCCACTCCATTTGCAAATTGTTCAGCATTTTAGGTAAACGGCAAGGTACGTATAAAATGAGTATATTTTCGTGAATATGAACTAATGGGTGTTTTTTTTCCCAAGTAGGTACCTTGTTCTAGTGATCATCTTGCATTTACGTAATCAATTATCAAAATTCACTGCACTTGGTGTACCGATGCAATGTCCGAGAGGCTTTTGTACTATTAGGAGCGCAGGAGCGCAAGGAAAAAGAAAAAGGATCGAAATTTACAAATCATTTTTAATACTGAGATAGCCATTATCGACAAAATTAAGAAAGGTCTCTTACGACTTACGATACCGATGGTTCGGCCATGTCGAACTAATAAATAATAACGGCTAATATTTATGAACTGTTTTTTGGGTGTACAAGTCGAGAAAGACCGAAAAAATTTGTCCGATAAAGTAAAAATACTTGAAAGAGGACATGCGCGTGCATGAGAAGATTTATAATGTGGAAGAAGCAAAGGAAGTGCGCCTAGACACTGCATAATGGTTATGTTATATTATTTGTAAGTGTCCTTAAAATGAATATTCTTATATTATTCCAATATCTTAGTAGCAAATAGTGCAGTTTTAAACTTGCGCATAAAATAAACCAAACCCTAGTCGGGATGTGTACCTCACCTTTGTATGAAGGCTCTATTGTTAATCGTAGCTTCACGCCTTTTACAGCTTTCATAGTTTACGATTTGCTGGTGAGGCGAGAGTAATCGATTGGATTTATTACTTTTTGTATACTGTACTCATAAAAAGAAGCCTTTACGTGATGCACTAACGTGTATGTACAATACTGATATAAGGCCTCATATATAAATTTTGATATAGGCACTATAGCGCATAGTGGCGAAACTGTTTACAGTAGATAATATTTTCCACGTATTGACAAAATAAAACAAAGCCGTTTTGCGCTTTTTATGATAGGTAGTCAAGAAATTACTACTACTTTCACTTATTCGCACCCAATGGTGCATTGGTACTTCAAGTGCAGTGAATCTTGATCGTTACATGAAAGCAAGTTGGTTAGTCTTAAGCTTCAGCACCAGTCAACTAACATACGAATGTTTTTTTTGCGAAAGTCACATTCAAATAAATATTTCAAATCAACCCCTATTGGGAATCGAACCGCGACCTCACGCATGGCAGCCCAACGCGCTACCGCTATACCACTAGGCGGAGAAAATAATATTTGTTTTAATGAAAATACTGTTGTTTATTTTTTGTTCAACGATTTCAAGTAATTTCTTTCACATTTTCTGTCTGACAAATCCTAGAAATACCCAGTCCCTGTAGTCCAGACGCAGAAGTGCAAGCCAATAGATTGGCTGGATCTTTTTTTTTTTTTTTTTTATTTATTGTAAGAAATAATTTTACAGTAGTCCTTATGAAACGAACACAAGTTTTGTCATTGGTTCCATAAACTCTACATAGGGAGCGGAGCACGTGAAAAGTCGGAATAATAGGCGCGTATGCATTAGAAGATGTATGCATGTGGAGGAAGCAAGAGAAGTATGCCAGGACAGAGTGATGTGGCGTTCTATCTCTATGCCTACCCCTTCGGAGAAATGGCGTGTAGTTAGTTAGTCTGAGTATTGTTTTAGTCCTTAATATTTTTAATTTATAGTGACTTATTATCGAAGAACTCCATTGTGGAAGAAATTACTGAAAAAAATATATGCATAGGTATGTGTCAAATAATATAATAAATTATAAAGTACGATGAAGATATCCTTCTTCGTAATAAATCATATTATTCTGACATGTGCGTCGGCCGGAGTTCAAAGATGTTCTCTGGCGCCTTGCGAAGATATTGTCTTTCACCCGTGACGTCACTTATCCTTAATCTGAGGTCGCCCGCACGTTGTACCACGTGTTGTGTGCGAATTAGCCCGTGGCCACACTACGAATTCTCGGTTATATTCGCAGTTGATATCGGGTTATAATTTGTTTTATACTTATATTCCTATGTATCTATATTCACTGATCATCTTGCTAGAACTGAAACTAACATCCCTACCACTGTTAATTTGGGCCGACTCTGTTTGGTTTGGGTGATGGAAACAATGACAATTATAATACATAAGCCGAGACAGTGGTAGGGGTACAATGAAAGCATTTGTTCGCGTACATAATCGTAAATTCACCCGTATTTTTATCACACTAACAATCTTAAAATCACGGTTTAGCTTGTTAAAAAAATCGATAGAGTTGGCTGGACTGAAAAAAGACTCAATAGTCTTTAAAGCAGTCTAAGGATAGGGTGGGGCTTTCATTGATCATCTTGCTTTCATGTAACAAATTATCAAGAATCACAGCACTCGATGTACTAATGCTGTGCCTTGTGCTCCATTGGGTGCGGATAAAGGAATTAGGACTAGTTTGTATATGTAACTCAAAATGGCGGCTAAGGATTGGGCCGAATAATTAAAGTAAGAGAGTCAGTTACTGCTAGGAAGCAATTCCCTGGATGAAGCCACAAAAAAATAATAAATAATATGCATTTTAATAATAACATTTTGCGTGTGTTCAAATACTTGTACACAAAGCTGGATTTATCCCAAGACGGGAGTAGGTATATAAGAGTCATCTGCAGGCGATTACTAGTAATTGATTTAACTCCGACGTGACGTGGGAGGAGGCGAGAGAGCTGGCTGGTGAGAGGGTCTCCCGGAGGGATCTAGTGATGTCCACATGCTCTACATAGGAGCGAACGTGGCGAAAGAAGAAGAAGAAGAATTTCACTCGGTCAGAGTCTTAATTACAAAAATGAAGTAATTTGCTAAATAAACACTTAACATCAATATCAATGCATAGATGGAGCTAGTTAAGCGATGGTCAATGGTTTGTGATTCGTAACATATATACAAAATCAAAAATGTTACCTGGTGTAAATATTCGCTAATACGCGGAATGGAGAATGTTGTAGTACACAAAGTGGCCACTAAACCCAGCCAATGACAGGTCATAAGCCCTGTAAACGCTCGAATATCTATATTTCTGAATTTAAAAAAAAATCTACCTCGTCTCTGTAGGGATATTAAAATGAAAAATGTATTATTTTTACCAAGAAAGTAGATGGACTGCCATCCAAGATAAAAGAGAGTAGACGAAGCTGCTTTTGAAGAAAATGTCACTCCTTAACGGGTAGTAGAAGCTATGAGAAGACGTTCTCGTCTGGATGACATGTACATTTGTACATATGCATAGGTATTATGTTTATTTAAAGTTATTAGGCATTTAAACTCTTCTTGCAAGTACTTTTTTCACATCAATTTGATGAAACCTGTTTGAGGATTTCCATCAAAGCTTTGTATGAACATAATTGAAAAAAAAAAAAAAACTTGTACATACCACAAGGCGCATTATTATTCCCGTTCGATGAAGGCGATAACACTATCGAATCTCTAGACATAGACCATCGTGAAAAAAAAAACAGATGTGTGTAAACGTTAACAGTAGCAATAATGAAGTTGAAACGTCGAGTATCGGAGGGTAACGCGCCATGTGTCCGGAATATGAGACTCAGGTATGTGACACTTGTCTTGTGACCAGGCGATTCAAATTTGGAACGATTATTTCATAAAATAGCGCGATGGGCTACCATGAATGAGATTGCTGATTCGACAGTCGACGGGATCAATTAGAAATATTTATTTAAATGTGTTTTTCACATAAAAAATACTTTATATGTGATACCTTGGGCTGGCACTGAGGCGTAAGACTGATTATCTTGTCTTCATCTAACAAATTATCAAAATTTACGGCACTTGGTGTACTGATGCAGTGCCCTATGCACCATTGGGTACCTACGGATTAGGAATGAATGAATAGTGAAATATAATATAGAGTATAGTAATAGTCGAATAATCGCGTGCGTGCATGAGAAGATGTATAAATATGGAGGACGCAAGAGAAGTATGCCAGAGCAGAGTGTCGTGGCGTTCTATCCTCTCTGCTTACCCTTTCGGAGAAATTGTGTGATGGTTAGTTAGTATACGTATGAAAGAAGAAGTAATTAATTAAATTTTCTGGATTTATGTACATCTAGATACTTTAGAAAGAATGAAGTAGAATGGCGTCGGTATAAGCATCGTATATAGTACATAGAAAAGGAAAAATACCTTCTACAGTCACCAAGTTCACTTCATCAACTTCACGAGAGTTTGGAGCTAGCATAATGAGTATAACTACCAAAATGATCACACTAAAATTATGGTCACCCTGCAAATGTCACGAGGCCACGGAATCAAGAAGCGCGTTATAAACGATGAATAAACAAAATATTTTTATGACGAGGATAGTTTCTGTGTAGCCACCACTGTCGTTAAATAACTACTGTCAGTGGACAATTTTATCGCGATATCTCCCATCATGTTAGGCGCTATGATTTATGTCCATGCTCGCGGTCTTCCGTAGGCCGTTATTATAATACCATCCACCTTAATAATACCACATACCTCGTACTGATGCCATACTTACCTTACACCAGCCATCACGGTCCAAAGGCCGTAGAATATTTAAAAAACTAAGAGTTTAAAATATGCATATTATGCTTTTCGAACCGCTATAGATATTTATTGATTCATTTTTGTAAAGTTTCTACAGTAGGTATTCAATGCTTTAATTTTAAGACTAATTGCAACTGGTTAAAATTAGGTCCTGTGATAAGAATTAAGAATCTATGTACCTACAATATACATACCTACATAGTTGCAGTATATATTGATAAAACTTGTTCATTATTCAAGTCCTAGACCTATTTCATAGATACTTAAGTGATTTAGAATGATTTTTATTTTTCGCGTTAGGTTTGTTAATTTTTATTTCTAATTGGTATCGAAAAATTTAGTCAGCGGCGCGACGGTTTGCTGTGTTTTTATTTGAAGTAAAATATTTTAAATCAGATAACAAAATTTATCACTTACATTAGACTAAAAGCTAACATTAAAAGCCTGCCAAGTCACTTATATAGGTAGATTATTTATACTGTGCATTTTCTAATATTTTTATGATATCCTTGCAGAATTCGTGAGAAAATCAAAACGAATGTCTGAAGATGAGCTCGTTTTTTGTTCTGGAGGTTTATCAGGTCTATTGAGTGGCGAGGATCGCGGGGCGGGGAGGGGGACTGGAAGATAGTCAGAAAAAGTCCATTCTGCCCCGCCCCCAGCTCCCGAATTCGGGCCCCTCATAATTACAGGGACCCCGGACCGCACGATGTCAAATTTAATAAAATTATTAAATTATCAAACAATGCCAGTCTCGGAAACGCTATCGAGACGAGAAATATTCCACGAATTGACAAAAAGTTTATGTTAACCCTTGTAATTTGTAACATAATAGCTACGGTAAAAGATAACATGATAATAATTATAGGATTCTAACTGCTTTGTCACTGTTCGTTTTTTCCAGTTTTCATGGGCATTTATTAAATAAATAAATTATCAGTATAACAATTTATTACTTTTAGTACTACTTTAGAGAAATTATATCTGGATGGTTCTAATTTAAAAATTCAAATTGTTTACAAATGTTACAGTAAAAAAGTTAAATAATTAAATACATTATATAAAGTCATAATAATAATTGCGTGCCAATTTACGACTGCGTAATCCAGACATTTTCAGAGTTGAGCGCTTTTCCTCCAATACAGGGTATTACAATCCTCTCTCTCGTATGTGCAGAGAGTACAACGTAAATACACAGGGACAGCACTGAAGGTATGGACATCTTCGGAAGCTCCGTAGACGGGTTCAAGAAAAGGTTGTTCTTGAGATATGTGTAATCACTCTTGCTTTTATATTTACTTAATCATTATATTTACTTATATTTATATTTACTTAAATCATTGTGTGTATGTAACTCAATTAAGCACGATGTGAACAATTTTAAAGGGCAATTGGTCTACCTAGGCATATTTTAAAATATTTTTTTGTATTACATTTTTATCCTTTTGTCTGTTATTGTTCCTAACAAAATAAAATAAAATAAAAATAATTACAATGACTGCTCATTGTCAACTTGTTTTGTAAGGAAAATGATTCAATTCGTGAAACAAAAATCATATCATGTTTACATAATTTATTTTATTTTATAAGAGAAAATACAGCTTATACATGAGAAAAAAAGCACAGTTAAAAAATAAAAAATTGAAGCCAATTCTTAAATTATTAACAGTACATAAACAGTCAAAGAATTATAATACAATCACAAGTTGAAATGTTTAAAAAAGAGATAAAAACAGCATTGACCAGCTTCAATATTATCTTTACAGTGAAAATCATAACGGATGTAGATATAAGACTTATGTACCAGTATTATTAAAATATAACTTTGTATACATAAAAAACCAATATACAATCTAGTGGCTTGCAATAGTAATTATGCTTGTTAAAAAAAATACAGAGGTGCCTTTAAGTGTTCATTCCTAGAAAAATTACACAGTAATCTATTGAAATAAGTAGGTAGTATAAAGTATCATTAAAATAACAACATTGAGTAATTGAACTTGAGCATTGCTTGTACCATAATAGTAATTGTTATCAGAGTGATGTGCACTGTTGTGTGATATATGTAGGTACAAGATATTATGTAGGTACAAGCAGGAAATATTATCTGCCAGTATTTCAAGATCGGTCAGTATTACCTGTACAATAATTTCCAAAATGATATTATGACATTATGTATGACCGAGGAACCAGAGGCCTCAAGGACGTCCACCGATGAGATGGGGGGACGACATCAGGAAGTCTGCTGGAAGACAGTGGATGGGGACGGCGCAGGATCGGGAGGAGTGGAGACGGCAGGGGGAGGCCTATGTCCAGCAGTGGACCTCAACGGGCTGAGATGATGATAATATGTAGGCTATCTTAAATATGAAGATCAATCTCCTTTTCTTTATTTTTTCAAAGAAACATTAATTTGTTCTTATGGTACCTAAATTAGATTGAAAAATTTAAAGCGTGTGTGATCTTAACACCCTTGAGAATTATGTATCTATTGGACGTTTAAGTCTGCGATCATCAACGTATATTCTACACGTATGCACATATACAGCAGTAGTAACGAATTTTAGCAGCAGTTTTATTTACATGTGATTTTCATATTAATTTTTCATGTGTGGACCGGTTCTGAAGCGTAAGACTGATCATTCTACCTTCATGTATTATGAGAAAATGATCAAGATATACTACACTGGGGTAACAATGCAGTCGCCTTTGCACCACTGGGTAAGAGAAAGTGATGGTAGTTTATTTTATTAAATAATAAAGCTAAATACGTTGGTGTAATACTCGTATCGCGAACCAAGGCTAAAAATCACTAAAAAGCGTCCTTTCAAAAACAAGTATTTGAAAAATGTGAATTTTCGGCTCTCACGGGGGCTATTTCTATGGAAAGAATTTATTCGTACGTCTATAAAAACTATATCGCATTTCCTCTATGAAAAATAAAATGTTTGTACATAATTTAGAATGAACTTCGTTAGTAACCTGTAGTTGAGTCTCCTAAAAAAAGAATGCGTGAAAATTCAATTTTGTATTCATCGACCATTGATTTCAGGTAACTGGATATCTACAGAGACGATACTCATTCGTAATAGTCCCAGTAGCTCAATCACAGATGATTGTCGTCGTGCTTAAAAACGTGCTAAGCATTTGACCGATCACAATGAACATACGTTCATATCACGGTCGTGTTGCCAAGCACCATAGATGAAAGGCATTTTGACAAATGTTCGTTTTTTATTGCTTTCTCGATTGATTTTAAAGCAAATAAATGGCATGATGATAAATTGTGCACAAACAATTAAAACTCTTTAAAACTAAATTATTTTACTTTACTTACAGTTTTGGCGTATTTTCCATAAACGTCAAAAAAACATGAAGTTTATTGAAAATTCCCGATGTTCATTTATTTCACGGCGATGCCGATGCCTTCCCTTTTTTCAAGGTCATTTGGCGGACATTTCATCAGCACGCGAGACAGTTTTTCTTAGGAAATATCAACAATGAGGCAGAAAATTATAATTTTACATCTAGAATATCACTGTTGATCGGCCTGATTAATTTAAAATAGACACTAATTTATTTAAATTACGCTTCAAAAACGTGAGTAGGAATGAAAGAAGGTGTTTAAGGAATTTGAAACAGAAGTTGATTTAGGTAGGTACTAATTGTGTAAAACGAATAGGTTTTTTTTGAAATTCAAAGAATTGTGAAATTGTTGTACGATTGAATTAATTATTTATTAATGTTGATTACCTTTTTAAAATAATAAACCTGGCTAATTTCATAATCCAGAACTAAGCATCAATTTTGATAGACTTGATTATTTTAATAATACCAATCTTTTTCCTTTCAATAACATACTATATTCAATATTTTTTAGGATGCTTGGGAGTGAAATTTCTTTCTTCCTCATTAGTCCGTTCAACCCCCCTCCCTCTTCCTTTGGACTCAGCCGGGGGGCTGGCGGGGGCGCGGGCGGCAGTGGTTTGGCGGAACGTAGGTAACTAACGATTAAAAGGGGTAGAATTACTAATCCTATCACTGTAAATTTGGGACAGGTCCTTAAAAAAACCATAATGCAATAGAGAGCAAATCCATGCCTAAAAACTGTTTTGCAGTTCAGCGGGAATTTAACATAACTTTATATATATATATGTAGGTACAAGTAAATAAATAAAAATTATTTAAAAATAGCAGGTTCGGGTGAATGTGTTTATGACAATCTTAGAACCAAGAGTCATATGGGAAAATGCAAGCATTTGATCGCTTCCTTCTATTTTCGCTTTTTTCCCTAGTTATTACCAGAATTAGTTGTAATACATCAAGTGGCCACTTAACCCAGCCAATGACAGGTCATAAGCCCTGTAAACGCCTGGATATCCATATTCCCTTCCAAATTTCTCGTCTCTGTTGAGATGTCAAATTGTAATTATTAGCCCCATATGGGTGAAATCCAGCTTTTGTCTACAAGTATTTGGACACACTGAAAATGTTGTTTATAAAAATTAGCTGGTAAAAGTTATAAGCCATAACAAATTGAAGATTTATCTTCAGGCGTTTCCTAGTAGGTGATATAATTCGGTAAGAATCTCACTTGCAATCATAAAGGTTTTTGCTGAAATGCTTAGCAATTTTCTCAATAGATGACAGAGAGTGTTTACATGTGAAGCGTCGCGCCATTTTACTGTATATTGGCAGATATGGATATCAAATACTAGGTGGAAATGGGGAATGTTGTAATACATCAAGTGGCCACTTAACCCAGCCAATGATAGGTCATAAGCCCTGTAAACGCCTAGATATCCATATTCCCTTCCAAATTTCTCGTCTCCGTTGAGATGTCAAATTGTAATTACCAGAACTATTAAATTTTGCCGATTAGCTTTAAAAACTCGATAGAATTTTGCTTGGTCATTAAAACGTCATACAAAAGTCTTTAAAACGGTCTAGTAAAAGGGTGGGGGTTCCATTGTATGTTCAATATTTAGTATTTCTTTTATATTTTTAAAACATTAAAATTAAGCGAATTTTTAAATTTTTAGAACTGTATACAAAATGGTGTCACCAATGAATTTCCGAACTAAAAAATACTTAACGGTAAGCCATATTATTATATGAAATCTACGCTGTGGTTTATCTATAGGTTTATTACTGTCAAGACCGAAAAAATATTTTAATAATAAATTAATGTGGAATAATATTAAACTGCCATCAACAGTAAAAATACTAAATACTTATTAATTCAATTGGAATAAATATCTTTTGTAATGCATAATATACATATTTACTCCTTTTCATAGCTAGTCTCATCAAAATAAATATATTGTGAGAACTTATTATGGCCTAGATCGGTTTAGCCGTATAAACTGTTATTGATCACTAACATATTATGCACCAACAATAATTACGAGTATAATATTATATTATGGCGATGCGTTATTTTTTGGGTACCATTCTGTTTTGCACTTCGTTATAATAATGTAACTATAATGACATTGGACGGAGCATATTATTAAAGAAATGATAGCGTATTGCTACGGTTTGTTTAACGCACTTTTCAAGTTAATTTTACCGTCTCGGATCACGCTTGTGTGACGTGTGCCGGGTGTCACAAATGCATATTTCTCGTTTTTCAATATGAGTTAGGAGAAATGTATATCATTAATTATTTGGCGTATTCAAACTGAATAAGAAAATTCTGAGAAATTAGTTTCCAATATTTCTACAGCTTAAATGACATGGGACAAGGGATTTCTTTACCTCTATGTTTTTTATAATAATAGGGTGAGTGAGGTGCCCGTCCGTCCGCCCGATCTCACTCCCTGCGACATCTTCTTATGGGGTTATCTGAAGTCAAAGGTTTATGTCAACCGGCCACGAACCTTTTACAATTTTAAGGGTGCAATTACGTGAGATAGCATTTATTCCAGGGGAAATGTTAGATAAAGTGATGAATAACTTCTGAGAGCGCCGCCGCGCCGCCCTTATAGATTTTTTTCCGTGCAAGGACGTCATTTTTGGAATATATTTTGTTTCAAATACTTTTTTTTAAATGCTCAACAAAACTACCATATATTTTCAATCATTCCTTTTTTTTCACCCTTCCAACTTATAAATTAAAATTGTGGTGAGCATTTCAAATGCAATCACTCAATCTCCGCCACTCTGTACCTATTACCGGTGTGATTACAAAAAAAAATAATTTTTCTTTACGCCTTGTTTTCTTTGTAAAATCAGATATTCTGACTAGTCAGAGGGTTTTTGATTTAAAAAAAAAAACATTAAGCAGCTTGAATAAAAAAATAATTTTTGAACTAGATACGATACAATAAGTTTAATATTAAAAAAAAAATTGTTTAAATTTATTTTTACTAATAATTTGATAAAGGGTGGGTCCACAAAGTGCGTGTTAAAGCTTTTTAAAAACCAGTTTACCAAGTTGCTTAAAATTAGTGTAATTGCCTTCAGAAAACTACCAACCGACTTCACAGAATTTGAAATGTACTGAACTAATTGGTAAATTTAATTTATGTTCTCTGTGGATTTACTACTTGAAGAAATGTATAATTTATTTTTTTCCTCGTGATTTATAAAATTTTTTGAGAGTCAAAATTTGAGATGAAAAATAAAAAAAAGGAAAATATTTTTTGAGAGCTAAAATTTGAGATGGAATGAAATAATATGATTGTTATATGAACGAAAATATCTGAATTTTTTTTGTAGGTATGTGAATCCACCAAGAATAGAAATCGTGTCCGATTTATAATCCACGCGCGACGCGACGCAATAAATGATGATATAAATAAATAATTGTACACTTGGTAAAATTATCCAAGACTACAGCTGAAAAACTGGTTAAATGCTTAGATTAAAAGTAAATTTTAGTTTCTATTACGTACGTAATAAATACATGATGTTTTCTAAATTAATTTTGCCACAAAGTTCTGCTGTCTATCTAATGTGAGTTAATTGGTTTTTATTTAATAACATGTTTTTTTTTATCAAGCTGCCCTAAAGGTGTCAAAAATAATTATTATTATGAAGAAATTACCTACCTACTACCTACAATTCAACTAATAAAAGCATGCAACTTTCGTCATCTTTTACCTTACCTTATATTATAGGGCACTGTAATGGTATAGCTTCATAGCTTTTATTTATTTATTTATTTATTTTGATAATTGTATAACACCATCTGAATGAACGGGTAGTGGCCCAGTGGGTAGCGTCGCGGTCTTTGAGTCCAGAGAGCGTCGGTTCGAATCCCCACTTCGACACGACTCGATTCCTATTTTCAAGCACTAGCCGCTTAGGTTTTATTGAAAATGGTATCTACAAATTGAAATATATGTGCAAATTTCATAAGATTGCATAGATTTCTTTTTTATATTTCATTATTAGATTTTTTTTAAATCTAAATACGAGTATTCTGCCGCAAATGTGATAAATATCATAATTTTTGTCGTGCTGTGAATGAGTTACATGTAATGTGTATAACCCATGGGAAAACTTGTTGTATTGATTAATAACCACAATACGTAATAAATTTGAGAAACTACAATGGGCCAGGGGACAATTTAAAAAAAAAAAAATTTTTAGATGGGGATTTATAGATTAAGTATGATTTTTTTTTTTTTTTTTTTTAAATTTATATTATGTCCGTTATTAATTTTTTTAAAATACCGTAATCGCGATTTCCCGCCAAAAGGGGTCGTTATTTAGGTATTATGCGTCTATCAAATTTCGAGGCATTTTAACCAAGTTTTGATGTAAGTAGCGCCTAAAACAGCAAAAAAGTACATAGATACTTCTCTGGTTCTACGCATCAACTATATATTAAGTACGACTCTTTTTGTGCGCTTAGGAGACGGGTGCTTTTAAAGCATCCCTCCGCCGTGAATCCCATAAACAGGAAATAGCTTTATACAACGTAACCACTACGATAATATTTCTAAAAAAACGATACAAACTGCATACATTTTCATACAAACGTTCATTTTTATGTAAGTTCTATTTTTATGTAAGGGAAAAGTTCTTTTACATCTGTCATAATTTGGGTAAACATAACCTATGTTCATAAATGCAAAATTATTTTTAGAATGTCATTCTACACGTAATAAGTCTGAAGTTAGTTAACTGTCAATTTTCAAGGAAACAGTTTGTTTAGCTGACACTTAGTTGATCAAACTACTTATTGTATTGTATTGATTTATGAACGTTATCACCGGAAGTGCCATTTTACCTAAAATTTGCCCCGTTTTTATTAGCTCCGTTTTTTAATAATATTTTTTACGAGGAATCCTTTGAATTTTAAATTTTTTTTATTTTTCAGAAATTTTCAAAAAATCATTACTATTCACACAAAAAAAATTACGGAATTTAAAAATATTGGAGCGTGGCCCATTAAATAAATATTTCGTATTGACACGATTAGGAATCGAACTCGGGACCTAATTGATTTATTTATGTATGTATTTTAACTTCCATAACAGGCCAGGAAGCCCATTAACAGAGCGAAATAATAAACAATCAGGCTTGAAAAAAAAAACTATGATTTCGGTGTTCTCGCCGGTAATCGAATTCGGAACCTCCGTATCATGAGTCCAGTGTCTTCACGGAGCAGAGGCCGCCTGCATTCATGGCAGCTCAATGCACTTTCCACTACACTGCAATAAAACAATATTTGCAATGCAATTTTATGTGTCAATATTCCAAATTTTCATACAAAATGATTAAATGTACTGCAAACATTTTTATTGATTTTTGAAAATAATCTACGATGCAGACTATACAACAATTTACAACGCAATAGTGATAATTATTATAGGTACCTACCTACTGATATTCTTAATTTTTAGACACAGCTATGTATAAACGTAACGTGTTAACATATAATTTTATTGATTTTTGAGGCAATACGTTTATTAAATTCCAAAGTATAATGTCCTTAACAAAGCACCACTTAAATAAGGGTGTTCGGGTATGGGGGTAGTGTAGTCAAGGGTCATACAAATAACGCATACGAGTGTTATTGAACGAGATTCGTACCGCAACGCAAGCGTGAATTAAACGATAGCAGATCGTGTTTACCTTATTTTTTATTTAAAAAAAAAAATTCAACTTTTATATTTTTAAATTTTAATTTTAAAAGAAATCTATGCAATCTTATGATATTTGCTTATATTTCGATTTCGGTGGCTCTACTTACTAGAAGACGCCTGAAGATGTCTCTCCAATTTTTTGTTTGCTTTATATTTTTAACCAGTAAATCTTTTAACGACATTTTGAATGTATACAAATACTTATAGACTAATTACTGGATTATACCCAGAGCCTTACCTACACTAATAAAGATGATTGCCAAAAAATGCTTAACAATCTTCTCAACAGATGACAGCAGCATAGAAAATTTCGGTAATGCGGAACGACGTAGACGAGTTCAATATAGTATATCAGTTCCAAAAATTTGTCATATATATGGTTATCAGATGATGGGCGGAATGGGGAATGTTGTAGTACATCAAGTGGCCACTTAACCCAGCCAATGACAGGTCATAAGCCCTGTAAACGCCTAGATAAACCACATTCGCTTCCAGAGTTTCTCTGTCTCTTTTGGTATATCAATCATATCTGACAGTAATTTCTCTACAAGTATTTGTATACATTGAAAATGTTGCTAAATTATATAATTTGGATGTACTTACGAACTAAAAATATGATTAATATAAGCACGTGCTATAATTCAAGTATAACGTCACCGCGTATAGAACTTCGACCCTCTACCGTTCTCGTGAGAACAATCGAGTGAGAATGTTTTTTAAAATAATTTTTAATTTTTATGGGATATGGCTTATGAGCATCGGCCGGTTTGTTCAGGGCCGCGGAGTTTAAGACGTAGGGGTTACTTGTTCATTATTAAAAATGCCCGGATCAAAAAACTTTATAAGGATTTTTTCTCAGAATACCATGAACAATCACCCTCCGGAGTTTCGCGGTACTCATCCGATACACGGTGTACTATTTGGATGTTCTTACGAACTAAAAACTATGATTTAATATAAGCACTGCTATAATTCAAGTATACACGTATTATATTATTATACTGCTCGACATTTTATTATTTGTTTATTTACGGCCTAAGGTATAGCAGTTTACTTACTAGTTCAAATACTACTAGGTGTTTGTAGAAAAACAAAAAAATACACAACAAGCATTGTTTTTTATTAATTTAATGACTAGACATGAGAAATTTATGAATTTGGAAGAAGCAAAAGAAGAGTGCCAGGACATTTAAGAATATAGCAGGTAACCCAACGCATTCTTAATACTAACTAACCAACCATCAGGCCATTTCCCGTAGGGGTAATCAGAGAGGATAGAACGCCATACCACTCTGTCCTGACAGTCCACTTCACATGTCCACTTTCAAGTACTCGTCGTACTTGGTCATGCCATGTCATTCTCGGCCTTCCTCGGCTTCTACGTCCAGGCACACTTGCATTTAAACTTCTTTTAGCCGTTCTTTCATCACTCACTCGCTCCACATGACCAAACCATCGTAAAAGCCCTTTCTTAATTTTGTCGATAATGCTTATCTCAGCCTTGCACTCTGCTCTAATTTCGACATTTGTTCACCTATCATACATAGTCTTACCACACATTCGCCTGAGAGATTGCATTTCAACAGCATTCAGTCTACTTTCATCTAAGGCTTTTGACTTGGTGCCGCATGATATTTTAATAAAAAAACTCGAAGCTTATGGGATTGTTGGCCGTATGTTAAAATGGATTGAGAGCTATCTATTTAATCGTCAATTTCAAGTAAAAATAAAATCTTCATTGTCTCATGCGTATACTGCCTAAAACCAGCTAAATATCTATTATTTGCAGACGATTTAAAAATATTTTATTTGATTAGAGAACAATTCATGACTGTTTAATAATACAGGACGCTTTAAATCGATTTTTAGCATGGTGCAATAGAAATAAAATGTCTCTTAATCTTAAAAAATGTCTTTCAATGTCATTTACAGGACCAACAATCCTATAATATTCTCGTATGTGATTGATAGTAATTTATTGGGCAGATTAGACATTGTAAAGGATCTCGGAATTGTTTTTGACAGGAAGTGTGACTTTGTTGAACATATCCATGCGGTTGGTAGCAAGGCTAGACGAGTGCTGGGTTTGGTAAAGAGAAGCACACGCGACTTCTCAGATATAGGTTGCATAAAAACCCTTTACTGTTCTCTTGTCAGAAGCAGTTTGGAGTACGCGCGTCGGTAATTTGGACTCCGTATTACCAAGTTCATATAAACTTTCTTGAGACTATTTATTTTTATTTATTTATTTTATTTATTTATTTATTTGAAATACATTAGCGTATATATTATGATTACATATGTGTGATAACATATATAGATACTATATGATGCCCTATTATCAATATTAAAAATATAACATATTTTTGAAAACCGTAGATGAACTTTACATATAGATTATGATGTTATTATCAATATTAAAATTAAAATAAGCAAATAGATTACAAAACTTGTTCTTGTCCAATATAAACTTGACTGTCCAATGTTGTTGAATGAGGTCAGATTTCACATACCGGGTCGCACCACAAGAAGTTGCCGTTTGTTTGATCCAAACACCGGAAATAGAAATTACGCTTATAATTACGCCATAAATAGGATTCAAAGGAATGGCAACTTGGTGTGCGAGGGTGTTGATCTCTTCAACTCCAGCATTGGATCAGTCAAGTCATTTTGTAATAAACTTTAGCATTGTATTGTTGTGTGTATTTATGGCATATTATGTATTATATATATTTTTAATTTTTATGTATTTGCTTATATTTTTGTATTCTACTTTTATGAAAAGCCTGTATAGGCGTTTATAATGAATAAATAAATAAATAAATCCTTCTTTTTCCAACACCACGCTTCACTACCATAATACAATAATATAGACACATATTATAGGATACAAAATGTAGAAAGAAAGTATTAAATATTATGATTAAATAGGTACGTACACAAAAAATTACAACTTAGAAAGTGCTTTCCTAAAGGAAGAATCAGTGTCGTGAAATATGTCGACATCCGACTAGACTAGATACTAGACGAGTAGATCTTAAAGAAATCAACAGTTGAGTTCTTACGATATGCCTACATCAATATTTAAATTTTGGGGCTGCTTTCAATGGGTTCAGCGTAAAAATATTAAATTTAGACCTCTTTAACGAAAGATAAAGATTTTATCATAAATTCAAATAATTTTATCATAAATTCAAAGATGCATCATATTAATATACTTATATTGAATTTGTTAGAACAGTCAAATTAAATTTGTTTGTATGGAGTAGGTTACATAAAATAAATTGCACTTTAGGGGATAATGTTAGAATATAAAAGATATATACTTGGAGAAAATTATATACAATTATCCCCGATTTCTAATTAATAATTAGCGAACAAAGCGATAGAATTAAATTTTAAGGGTGAACGAAAAAATTTTTTTATCAACCATGATTTTATTCATGATTTTTTTATATTTTACATTGGGTTCTTGAATAAGAGGCTTTTTATTTTTCATGTCAAAAGTAAAAAAATAAATTGCCAGGAATATAATGCACACCGTGTTTCTCGTCACGCAATATTGTTTCCAATGACCACAAACTGTTAGATTCAAATTAAATAGCAATTATCCGTGACAATGGTGAACACACTAATTTTAATTCGGAGGAAAGTTAGTTCTTCTTAATTATTTACTATTGTAATGAGAATTGGCATTGCCGAAAAGTATACCAAGCTTGCATTTCTGTGGAATTGTATAAAAAAACCAACCACTACTACTAACCATCACGCCATTTTCCCGAAGGGGTAGGCAGAGAGGATAGAACGCCACACCACTCTGTCCTGGCATACCTCTCTTGCTTCCTTCACATTTATACATCTTCAAAATGACACGCATAATCATCATCATCATCATACCATATCCGCTCCCTATGTGGAGCATATGGATTCCACAAACTGCCTCCAGATGATTGGCCGCCAGCTCACGTGCATCCACCCAAGTCAAGTCCACGTCCCGCAGCTCTGACGCAAACTGCCGACGAATTGTCAACAGTGGACGTAAAATGTCTAAGTGGTAAAAAAAAGTAAAATAAAATAATTATTTATGTCAACCTAATATGAGTAATTAACTATTTTGACTAATGCCCGTATATATTTATTTTATAAACTGTGGGTTTTTGTTTACCAACTACTTACTCTTTAATTGAATTTGACTTTAAATCGACGTACGTGCATGAGATGATGAATGAATGTGGAGGAAGCAAGAGAAGTGTGCCAGGACACAGTGGTGTGGCGTTCTATCCTCTCTGCGTAACATTTCGGGGAAATGGCGTGATGGTTGGTTAGTTAGTTATATAGCTATTTATAGGTAGGGTGCAATGTGGACTCTAACCTACTTAAGATAAACGTGGGACTAAGAACACTTAGACACGGAGACATTTAAATTGCCATAATTTGCTAAGAACTTGACATACTCCACACTCTTGGCCCGCATGTGTCGGAATTACAACAGGTGTGCACGAAACAGCAACATGGACATATTTCACGATAGTTTCCTGACTTTCGCGAATAACCTCTTGAAAATTTAATTACTAACTAATTTCTTTTGAATAATATTGTTCACTGATTAATATCTTGCTACATGAATGATGTGTAGGTTATTCCATAATTGAGGGTATGTATAGGTACATTGTAAGTAAGTATTATGCATGCATGCATGCATGCAGTAGCATGCAATTCATACATGCAGAAAAGCATTGCCTAACCTACAGAAATAGCATTAAAAAAATTGCAATTACATATCTTCACTTATTAAGCGCAGAGATATATGTAATTTATGTTTTTTGTATAAAGTTATAAATAATGTAATTGAGAGCCCCTATCTTCTAGAGCAGATACTTTTTCATTGTCCAATTAGACTCACTAGACAATGTCATCTTTTTTTATAATTTAGCACCATCAAATAATTATTTAAAAGATTATTTTATATAAATATCGTAGTTGTGCGAAATTCAATGAATACTGTACCTGTCTTGACATTTTTAACATCAAACTACCCAATTTCAAATTAAAATTATTTGAAATCTTATAGACTGTAAAGGTATCCCGTATTCTATTCCCAGTCATCTCCTTTTCCTTTTACCTATCCCTATCATCCTATCCTTACCTCATAACTCTTTATTTTTATTTCTTATATTTATTTTTTTCCATCTACTTTGAATTGTATAAATGTGTGAAAAACTATAATTGGTTATCACGCTTTTTTTGTATTCTACGTTCGTGTATCGATACTGTTGTTTTTCCTATAAAAAAAATGAAAAAATTAAAAAAAAATAATATCTAATTTAAAATATAACCGAAATTCCCAAGACGGCCAACTAATTTACCTTATTTCAAACGTACCCGCGAATAATCACTAGCCATGCTAAGCGCTGCGCCATCGCGCCGCCCAATGAACATACAAAATCGTGTTATAAGCAAATACTAACTCTGCCTTTTTTTCAGAACAAATATCATCTTTATTCTCTGCATAAATGTGAATGTGTAAATAATAAATAAAAAATTTTTGAATCTACGCATATACTTATAGGTACTGGCATGAACTACAATTTTCGAAATATTTGTTTCGTTAAATAGGTAGGTATATTCAATAGCTTTAATTTTTAATACTTTTTTTTTCCCTTATTCAAAAATCTGTGCACGCCACTGCATGCATGCATGCGTCCACTGTTGACAGAGCTGCAGACGTGGACTTGACTTGGGAGGATGCACGGGAGCTGGCGGCCAATCGCTTGGCCTTGAGCCAGTTTGTGGAATCCATATGCTCCACATGGGGAACGGATGAATGATGATGATGATTATGCATGTCATTGTAATAAATGCTTACGTGTACCTTTTTTGAATTACCATAGTAAATAAATAATTTTAATAAAAAAAATAATTATCCCATTGCAATTACTGTAAAACTTTGAACATGCCCTTTTACAATGAAATTATTCCCGTTAAATGTGCAAATTGAGTGCAATGTAAATATTGAAGTACGAAATGCAGAAAGCATGTTCTGTGCTCTATTATGTTATGCTAATAATACTATTTAACTTATCACTGAACATAAATCTCACAAGAAAATTTTTGAATTCGCTTTGTTATTATGTTATTATAGTATTTACAGGACATCATGATTTTCATAGTTCTCTTATCGCACTCACCAATAACTATTTTTTTAAATGTATATTTTTTAAAACGGGAAAATAGCTAGTCTAAATTTTTTTTAAACATTTGCTAAGCAGGATCTATTTAGATGACAAAACAATGTAAGGCATAAACAATGTATTTTTTCACAGCTCTTACCGACATACGTGGTATTTGTCTGTTTTTTCCCCCTTTATTTGGTCATTACCGATTTCGGTAATTTGATAACAAGATAACAAGACTGGTTTTAGTGAAATTACATTTTAGATAATAATTTTAGTAGGATTCGAACTTAGAAGCTAGCACTATAGGCATTTATAACGAGTAGGTAGGTACTTAAGCAATATTTGAAATTAATTTAAGATACCTTCACTAATTTGTTGAATGACATACCTACATTTAAAGGCAATAATTAGGTACTGTAAAAGTCAATGACTGGGTTGATTCATACTGATGATATTGGGAAGAAATAATAACTAACTAACTAACCATCACGCCATTTCTCCGTAGGGGTAGGCAGAGAAGATAGAACGCCATACCACTCTGTCCTGACATACTTTCTTTGCTTCCTCTACATTCATACATCTTCTTATGCACATACGCCGATTAATCCGACTTTTCACATGTCCACTTTCAATTACTTGTCGTACTTGGTCATGCCATGTCTTTCTCGGCCTTCCTCGGCTTTTAAATCCAGCACACACTTGCATTTAAACTTCTTTTGGCCGTTCTTTCATCACTCATTCGCTCCACATGACCAAACCATCGTAAAAGCCCTTTCTTAATTTTGTCTCACTCTGCTCTAATTTCGACATTTGTACACCTATCATACATAGTCTTACCACACATTCGCCCGAGAGATCGCATTTAACAGCATTCAGTCTACTTTCATCCTTCTTTTTCCAACACCACGCTTCACTACCATACAAACATAAGGGTTGGTACCAGAACTCCGTTGTGTAGGTACTGCTAATTTTGTTTTTTTCGATAAGTTCTTATTTGCCACTATTGCCACTAGAAATAATAAGTGTAAAGCAAAATGAATAGACAATAATAATAACATTTCCAAAAATTATACAGAATTTGAAAAATAAAACTAAAATATATTCGTTTACAGTATAAATGTAAAAGGTGATATTCTTTGTTAAATAAAGTGATAGCCTAATAGAAAAAAATCCAGCACGTGTCACGAGGATCGTGATAATAATTTATCCCAAGAGCGGCCGTGGAATTGATTTAACCCGGGGAAATGGAAAAAAAGAGGCCGTGATTCATCGCCGGCCGTTTGTCAATATTAAGATTGAAAATTTAATAGAAAACATTTGTTATCTGAACTGTCGGCACTAAAGAGCATTAAATAATAACCCACCAAATACAAATGCACAAATCTGTCAATGGGCTGATGCACTCTTGACCCCTATAACACGATATGAATGGCTAGTGGTTAGTGGTTAGTCTACACAGAGAAAAATTATATCTGGAATTTGTAATAACTTATTTATTCGTAACTCTGTTAAAACACAAATTGTAATCATTGCTATTAACTGTTCCTAATTATTGAACACACTTAGTATTAAATTATATGGGGTTTATAGAACGTACGTTTCTACCTCTCCATGAGAATACCTACTTCAATATTCCTTCTAGGTATACCCTAGCGAACTACTTATTCTTAGTCAAATGACGAATTATTTAACTTCGAACAATAAAATGTCTAAATAATAACCACTAAGAATCTTCTTCTTAATATTTGTAAGCTCATTTCATGATAGAATTTAGAATAAATATATAAGACAAATAATTTATTATGTATGCCATTTTTCTCCGCTTTTTCATTTCACAAGAAACATAATACTAAGATAAACATTTTAAACCTAATCTTAAAGATTGGTTAATTTTTACAATTTATCTATGTTATTTAAGGTTTTGTAACGTTTTCATAACGGTAATAAACGTTTCAATTAAAATTTTAAATAATTTAAGCTCCGCAGGACCTAACCGTTACCTCTAATTTAGTAAAGAAAACAGTATCTTAATGCAGGGATCAATAATTTTTTATTCATATTTTTGACTTGGGTAGCTATATTTATTTAAAAAAATCATAATGTTTCATAATGCTAGGATAAGAATAGGTGGGAAATGATAAAGTGACTAACTAACTAACCATCGCACCATTTCTCCGAAGGGGTAGGCAGAGAGGATAGAACGCCATACCACTCTGTCCTGGCACAAATGATAAAGTGTAATATAAATAGTTTATATAGAACTAAAAAATTATAATAATAAAAAAATAATTAAAAAAAATATTAGCTTAAATGGTCACTGAAGCTAATTTTGATGATACACAGCGCAAAGTAAGCAGTGTGAAAGTGCAGTATGCATGTGCTTTGCGTTATGCACTACTCTATAGACAATGGATAAAGTATAGAAGGAAGAGTGTAAATTTAGTTTTGATGGTCTGCCATGGTTTTCCTAGTACCTACATATTCTTTTCTAGTTTTGATATAGGTAGATAATATTTTTATATACATGATGTAACTAAACTCGCAGTACAACCCGAAAACTGGCGAATCTACATCGTATTTAGAGACGATTGTGTAATATGACTTTTTAATCTGAGCTGGAATGTTTTTTTTCTTCTCACAAAAATGCGTTATTTTAATGTTGTTTTCTGTATAGGATAGTATTAATTGGACCTGAATGCTCTACATGATATTTGATTGAAATTAAAATCAAATTCGTGCGCCATTAGCTCGTAAAACGTAGGCTGTCAAATCGTATATAATTTCTACTCTATGCAAAATCGACTCCAAATATGATGTAGATGACTGGTTTCCCGCTTGTATATCGAGGTTGTTACACTACCTGTATAGTTAGATCTATACCTACATTGTTGTGTGTCATAATGTAAGTAGGGATACATATCAACTACTTTAGGCGGAATTTCTAATGCTTGTATTGTAGCATAAATATTATTTGTATTTTCTAAATGTATGTTATATTGGTATTATTGTAGATTCTTCTGTTAGAATTACATTATTTTTTTAGATGGATTTAAGAAAACTGAAAACACACAAAAAACGTTATTAATTTTTTTTCTGGCATCAAAATACTTATTGGCATATCAAAAAATTTAGTTGAGTGTCAAATAAAATCGAAGGAAATTAAAATCGTCTATATTGTTATAATTTAATACTCAGGATGGTGTATATATTTCTTCCCTAAGCGGCTCGGCTCGGCGGCCTTACATTAAAGGGATTAGTA
>JAGVSP010002848.1:0-27817 GCA_022494985.1 Micrasema minimum
AGCGCCTAGCCTCGGAATGCCTCCTTATGTTAAACACCATTTATATTACAATTTGACATCTCAAAAGAGTCGAGAAGTTTGGAAGGGAATATAGATATCTAGGCGTTTACAGGGCTTGTGGCATTGGCTGGGTTAAGTGGCCTCTTGATGTATTAAAACATTCCCATGTATTACAACATGTTGAGATGTCAAATTGTAATTATTAGCCCGAAATGGGTGAAATCCAGTTTTTGTCTACAAGTATTTGGACACACTCAAAATGTTGTTGATAAAACTTTGCTGGAAAAGTTATAAGCATAACAATTGAAGAGTCATCTTCAGACGTTTCCTAGTAGGCGATATAATTCGGTAAGAATCTCACTTGCAATCATAAAGGTTTCTTCTAAAACGTTTAGCAATTTTCTTAATGGATGACAGAGAGTGTTAACATGTGAAGCGTCGCGCCATTTCACTGTATATTTACAAGTTCTGATAATTGGAAGATATGGATATTAAATATCTACTAGGTGAAGTGGGGAATGTTGTAATACATCAATTGGCCACTTAACCCAGCCAATGACAGGTCATTAGCCCTGTAAACGCGTAGATATCCATATTCCCTTCCAAACTTCGCGTCTCTGTTGAGATGTCAAATTGTAATTATTAGCCCGTAATGGGTGAAATCCAGTTTTTGTCTACAAGTAGTTGTTTATACCATTTATATTTATAATGTTAAGTTTAACTAAAGCCCAGGAACCCGGACGCTTCAGAATAGCGAGTGATGTACAACACAAAACCACTCGCCATTCCGAAGTGTCGCATGCGACTCCCAGTCCAACACAGGGCCACTAAACACTAAACATCTCGTGAGAGAATATCAACAGTCCAGTCATGTAACCGATCGTGCGTGACGCGCGACGCGTGACACTGATCAGATAGCTCAATGTAAAGGTGAGCTGAATACCTCACAGTGGGCAGGACACGGGTTCGAGACCTGGTTATTGACCCAGACTCGTATTAAATGGTAATCCCATATGGTCAACTTCACAATCCAATGCTAATAACGCAACCAAAGTGCAATGCGTGAGATTCAATCTATCTATTTGAAGTTTAATCTCTCATTCCAACGGATACCTACTTTATGTAAAAGGGCATTAAGGAATATTCGTCAAGAATTATTAACAGTGGAAACATTAAAACCATGTATTTTTCTCCGACTCTATTGAACTAGACGAAATTTAACATAAACTCGGAGATAAATACACGATTCATGTGTTTTTAGGTGCTATAAAAAAATGTTGACTGATGATAGATTTAGGTGCCTACATATGAGTACATTACCTACCCTTCTAAAAGGTCCTTAGTTAAGTGAACACATTTAACTTGTACCATATTATAATATGTATCTTCTTGTATTAGGTCGTCGAATGATATTATCAGGAAGCTAATGTAATATCAATTAGTCCTGAGTCCTGGCGGACGCTAATGCCCCGGATACCGAATAATAGGGTTCTTCCCGATAGCATGAATATCCTTGAAAACGTAAAAAATATTTAAAGTATATTTTTACAATTCCAACGATATAAAACACAATGATCAAAAATTTTGTTTTCATTTATAAATTTATGTTTTAAAAACACGAAAATACGAATGATTTTTATCGCCCGTTATTGGTTAATGACGTCATACCCGTCTGCCGTGAAAGGCGTGAAATTCATTCCGTAGTGAGCGCCTATATAGCTGTGACGTCACACCGCATGCGCGCCAAATGGAGCATTTTGCGAGCGATTTGAAAAAGAGCTATTTCAAACCGCGCTAAAAAATTCTAATGTAAAAAAATTCCCTTGATATTGTAATTTTTCAATCAATTTTTTTAAATAAAATGCCCGAAGAAAGAGCTACAAAAATCGAACTAAGTTCTAAGTAGATCCCACAGTGGAGGAAGCCCAGAGGCAAATCAAGTAATAGGTAGATAGACTGTATGGAAGAGGATGGGAGAAGGAGATAGGAACCTCGACGCTAAATCTCAGTAGAAGAAGAAGGTATTGACAAAATGGTCGTTTTCGTTCTCTAAGAGCGCCCTCTCGTACAATCCATGGCGCTTATGCCCACTTTATATGAGACAGTTTCTTGTTCAGAAAACTACACAGTTTCTTGTTCAGAAAACTGTGCAGTCTGTCAAACTTCTGTCAAAAGACACACGCTAATATGTGTATTTTTGAAACGCGATTGTAAGTTATTATCGTATGTTTGCTCTCAGGAAATTGTATATTTAGCTAATTATGTAAATATGTTATTGTTTTTTTTACGTATTTTAAAAGCATACAATAAACCAATGTCTATTTAAACGTTTACATATAAAAACATTGACTGTCATGTCAGCTTAAATCTGACACTAGCACACAGTTTTTCATGCAGTTTTACCTTTATACGGGACCGTTTTCAGACTGCACAGAAAACTGTGTAGTAAACTGCGCCATATAAAATGATAGAAAAAATAGTCTCTCGGAGACTCGTTACTTATATCGAGCATAACTCGTTATTTTCGGTAAGGCAATCTGCATACCGACGTTTTCATTCTACGGAGACAGGAGTGATAAGAGTACTGTCGGACATAATAACGGCTGTTGACTCTGGTAACTTGATATTGATAGCTCTCTTAGACATGAGTGCTGCATTTGACACTGTAGACCACGGTATTTTGCTTGAACGCTTGGAGAAAAGTTATGGTATTTGTGATCAAGCACATGCCTGGTTCAGTTCATACCTCCAAGAGAGGGAATACGCAGTAGTGTACCAAAATGGAACCTCACCTAACTATCGAGTTACTACTGGAGTGCCTCAAGGTTCAGTACTCGGACCACTTCTCTATCTCCTCTATACTAAAGATAGAGAGAACATTATAAAATCATGTGGACTGTGGTCGCACTGCTATGCGGATGATACACAAATTTATTTTTATTGTACACCAGGTGAGAAGGATGACCTTGTTATGTTGATTGATAAGTGCATTGAGAGAATTGGAATTTGGATGGCTGAAAATAGACTTACGTTGAACCCGTCCAAAACAGAACATCTATGGATGGCCTCAGCCAAACGACAAAGTTTAATTAAAAATGCGGGCCAACCCGACACACGGAGTACTGCCTCACCCGCTGTTAAACTATTGGGCGTATTTCTGAATTCTGACCTTTCTCTTGATGTACAAATCAGTAGAACGATAAGTTCATGTTTTTACCAACTGAGACAGATTAAAAGCATACGCCAAAATCTGCCGGTTGACGCCACCCGTCAATTAATAAACGCGTTTGTAGTGTCTCGAGTCGATTATTGTAACGGGCATATACGCCGGACTACCGATGAATAAAATGACTCGCCTGCAATCAGTATTAAACGCTGCAGCTAGACTTATCTTCGGAATTTCTAAGTTCGACCACATCACTCCACTGCTAAAGAAACTGCACTGGCTGCGCTTTCCACAAAGGGTAGAATACAAACTCTGTTGGCTAATGTACAAAGCCATGCATGATGCCGCTCCAGAGTATTTAAAAGAGCTTTGCATTCCAGATGAACTAGCTGAAAGACGTCTCACACTTCGATCAGCTACATCTACAGCTATAGGCAGGGTTTTAGTACCGATCCGTAATCAGCGCACAAAGTTTGGAGAGCGCGCTTTTGCGGTTGCGGGCCCTGTGGCTTGGAATGCTCTCCCACCAGAAGTGCGCAACTGTGAGAGTGAAGTGATGTTTCGAAAGAAACTTAAGACATATATGTTCTCAAAATCTTTTGATTAATTTTATGATGGTAATTTCTACTCAGAAATTGAGTTTTCACTCACTTAAAATTTCCCGAGCCTTTAAATTCAATATTTAAAGCGCCCTTGAGGTATATTTATACGAAAACGGCGCTATATATAAATTATCCATAATAATAATAATAATAATATAAAGATAGCTTTAGAGCATAGTTATAATTACTCGGAGTGTAGTCTTACCTTCCCATTGATGACTGCCTGGATGATGAGCACCTGCGCGGCCTTGTGGTACTCCGTGACCTCCCCGGGCAGGCTGTGGCCCACACCGGGGTCGAACCACACCAACGCGCCCTCCGCCCAATCCATGGCGGCTCTTTGCACTACTACTCTAGCGGCACAACTTCATAACAACTGAAAGAAAAGAAAAAACTACAATAACTTCCAGATTAAGATCATTATCTCAACAGACAAGGAACTTCAAAGGGAATGATATGGATGGACATCTTAGCGTTAGCACGGCTTATCATAATATTGTCGTTGAAATGCCAAAACCGCGAATCTGCACATTATCCATTTGAGATGTTGAGTTCAGAATTTGAAATTTTAAATTATAAACCTATTTCAATTATTACAAAATATAATTATGTCCATAGCAAAATATCTGCTACTTATTTTAAGTTCCTTAAATAATAATTTAAGCGTTTACGTTACTAATTTTAAGCTTTCGCGGCCGCTTTCCCATACAAACTTATTCCTCGATTTTCTCTCAGGTAGGTATTTAACATTAGAGCAATGATTTTTGCACACGTTTTAGATATCGACCAGACGCGTGTTTGTATCGTCTTCTTTAACAAATAAAATATTAAATAAATAAGACGATGCAAACACGCACCTAGTCGATATCTAAAATGTGTTAAAAAAACATAGCTATAATGTTAAATTCCAGGGAGAAAATCGAGAAATACGTTTGTATGGGAAGCGGCCGCGAGTCACGTGGTGTGGTGTGTTCTTAATATTTTAAAACAGCACTTCTGCAAATTCATGCTTTTGACGTTGTATCGACGATATGTCTTCTTTTTTATTTGTCATCCTTTCCAACATGAGTGCGATTATTAGAATACCATTTTTTGCAGTGTTAAAACAGCATGGTTATAATAATTTGTATAATTTTATTCTCATACCAAATCTGCCGTCACGTTTTTATTGTAAAAAGTAATTTGTTAGTGCAATCGTGCAGTGATTTCGCATACAAGAAATGGCAATAATTATATTTGTATCTATCAACCAAACCAACAATCAGAGGGAAAAGAATGTCAACAAAACAAAAGAAAACATTAAAGTGATGGTCAAAAATAACATCACTTGTTGAAATGAGAACATCCAAGGAGGTTGACAATATTTTATTGTTTTTATCTTTGAAGAAGAATCTAATTCTAATGGTTTTTATGCTCATTTTCGAATTGTAAATATTCGAATCGATTAATTTCGTAGGCATTCAGTAGCCAATTATTTTCCTAATCTTTCATCTTACGCGTACTATAGCACACTGCACTATGTCTACAAACTGTCCAACTAGGTCCAACTGTCCACTATATACAGCACTTGGTATACCAATCCAGTTAGTTACCACATTACGTGTGGACGAGGGAATTTAGTAGACAGCAGTAGTTTATTACATGTATCATATAAATTCCTACTACACTACTACTTTCCCTTATCCTCACCTAATGGTGCATATGGCATTCATTCATTTCATTATACCATATCCGCTCCCTATACCGAATCCACAAACTGCCTCCAGGCCAAGCGATCGGCCGCCGCTCTGACGTAAACTGCCGACGAATTGTCAACAGTGGACGACCAGGACGCCGAGAACCTGATGCCTTGTAAAATAGGCAAGCATGGTTAAGGCTCTCGGGAGGCATACGTAGTATATGGCCTAGCTGGCCTGCATATGGCACAGCACGGAAAACCAGATGCAGTGCATCTTGATCATTTTTATAAACTCCAGCAGGTACAAATTTTTAAACACTTTCCTACGGTTTGTAATAGGTAATCAGAGAAAAACTGTTTGTTGCTATTTTTCGTTTAAAAAACTAGTTATTGACAATGATGTTTTGTCTCTGGTTATTGATCGCCTACTCAAGAAGTTATGGGCATCGCTCGCCATTGCCCACAAAACAGTACCACTTGACACATTGGCACACAAAAGAGGGCAATGTTTACCACTGCATAATAACCATTGCAAACACGTACAAGTTTACCTACATACCTAGTGAGATATTTTGGGTTAAACGAACGCCAATCTTTGGCCAAATTGCCGAACTACTCTGCGACCACAAACGGAATCTGCGGTAGAAGAAATCGGACTGTGTAGATAGTTTGACAGATTAAAAAACCAAACATTCTGATTTGTATACTCCTTATTTTCTTTCGTTATCACGCAGCTTTCTAAGTTTATCGCATTTTGAGGTAACCTACTTTTATCTGAGAAAATTTGAATGTTTTAATTGAATTTAGCTTGCGATGTGTTTAATTATCGAATATAATTGATATATTTATACAACATATACATATGTACAATAAATATACAGTTGGACAGTTTGTAGACATAGAAATGTCCCGACTTGCTAGATGTTAAGTCGGGACAGTCCACTGGCTTCAAATAGTGCAAAATTTTATCAAAATATGTCAATTTCACACAAGAAACTCGATATTAGAACAAAGTATGCGATAGTATTGCGCGACAGGTATTTTAAATCTATGTTAGGCCATCTTTGGCAAAAATTCCAGATTAAAAATGTATATTACAGTTTTCAATTACAGTTTTTGAATTGGATGACTTAAATAATAATAATAATAATAATCCTTTTATTTAGCATCATCTTTGATACAGTACATAAAATAAAATAAAATATAATATAAAATAAAACAAAATAAAATAAAATAGAATAAAATAAAATAAAATGAAACAAAAAAAATAAATTAAATAAAATAAAATAAAATAAAAAGATAAAAATGTGGTCAAGGTGGTCAAAAATTTAAAGTTTTCGACAATGCTTCAGGAGTGCTTAAAAATCTCTACATAGAAATGATGTAGAAATTATCCTTACAAACTCGTATAAAATTATTTTTTATTTCGTAGTTAAATGTCTTAAGCTGAGTCGATGTTTATGTCTATTTAATTTATTTACTGACGGAATGATTATAGTTTTTTCAATTGCAAAAAGTAAGCTGTGTAACATTTAAAAAGGTTAAAAAACAGAAAGAGATACAAAGTGATTTTCCTAAACATATAAATTAGTATCAAGTAAATTGTCACTGGTAATTAGAATCACAACAGCACAATCATTATTTCCAGTGCCCATTGTAAGTTTATTTGTTCTGATTCAAGTAGGTCAAGGAAGTGCAGTTATGTGCCAGCTATTCCGGCTAATATAAGTAACTAGTTATTGGCCAAATTATGCACGATAAAGTCTGCTATACATGTCTAGAAATATATAGCTATTATGAACTTTATGAAGCTAGCAAACATAGCCAATTGTATCCCTAAATTTTTTGAGTGCAGAAAAATAAAACAATTTCTCTTCTGGGAAGACTTCGAAGATTTATTAATGCGGATTCCTGCAGATTGCTATATAATGTAATCATTGTGCCCCATATAAATTACTGCAGTAGTATTTTATTTTTAGCCACTAAAGAAAATAAAAAAAAACTCACGGTGCTACAAAACAAGACAATGCGAATAATTATTACAAAGAAATAGATATACCAGGATAAGATCCATGTTAAAAGAAACAAATATAATGACAGTCCCACAATTGATATTTATGAATGTAATGGTTTTTGTGTATATAAAATTATAAACGGGTATTTCTCAAGAGAGTTGACAAAAAAAATATATATTAATCAAAATCAACATGGCCATGAAACCCGAAATAGAGATAGACTGAGGCTACCGTTTCGTAAAAAATCTAAGTCACAAAATTCGTTAATGCACCGAGCAGTGAAAATGTTTGATTAGAATCTCTAGGTTCGAATCCCACTCCAGCACAACTTGTTTCCTGCTTTCTGACACAGTTATTTCCGACTATTTGAAATCAGCCGGGAAAAAGGAAATATTTGAGTATAACATAAGAAACTCAAATGTTTCTTTATAAAAAAAAGAAAAAAGAAATACAAAAGAGATAAAAAAAGAAAAAAAGTGTCTGTATTTAAGGCTAGATTAAGAAAATATATTGCAAGTTATATGAAATACGTAATTATGTTTAAGGTTTTTCTATTTGCACAAAATAATAAAGTGTTTATATTAGGACATACATAAAATTAGGTATGTACTACTTTAAGATCAAATAAATAATAAAAATGCATAAAACCATCGGAGCAGTTGTGAATCGGATAGTCAATACGAGATACGATAGTTTAAAGTTCGGTATGTGACGTCATCGATCGCGTGCAAAATCCGATCGACGAAATTAATGTCCATTGTTTATTTTGACCGATTAGTGCTTTCGCCCTGTGACGGGTATCTTCAGTCTAAGGCACTGCGTTTGTACATCAACACCCAGGTCCTTAGTTCTGTGGCGGAAGAAATACGTCACGCGTATGACGCGGAACGAAGCATGATCTACCGAACTCTGCCGAACGCTATCGGACAATGACGAGAGACATTTTAACCTTCATCGTGACTACACGTCGCTTTTGTACAAATTTCTTGCAGCCAAATTGTGAGGGCCATCTAAATTCATTTCGCACTTTTTTATTTTCGTAATTCATGTCAATCTTAGTTCAATTAGTTAAGTTTTCATTGTATTTCATTTCATGTAACTTCTGTGTAATAACTGTGCACTAGAAACTGTAAGTACTCTTTCATTTCTTTCTGTGCACCCCACAAAAAGCAATAACCACTAGAGGTAACCAACTCGGTGGCTAAAGTTCCATCTTGATCATTAGTTTCAAGAAGGCAAGATGATCAGTCTAACGCTTCAGTAGCTGTTCAAGGTCTACGATACTTCTGAAAGTATCATCCACGTAACAATAATGGAGATAAAATGAAGACACCGGCGGCGTGGGAACTTCTCTTTCACGAAGAGTTGTTAAACATTCGACACACGAGAATTTACTTTAATATGGGTGCCACCTTCGCCATTTCACAAGTCTCGGTACCAGCAATGACCCCTCATATACAGGGTGTCTCAAAAGAAAGATATATTTGGTGCTTCGATACAAAAAAAATGTTATGTACTAATATCAATAAAATCTTTCCTACAACCGTTTAATATTACTACCTTAAAATAGATCAATATTATAGAATTAATAGTACCTACCTCAAATTAGATACATATCATAGAATTAACACTATCGCAGAACAGATAAGATTATAAAATTAACTATCATCATCATTATCATACCATATCCGCTCCCTATGTGGAGCATATGGAATCCACAAACTGCCTCCAGGCCAAGCGATCGGCCGCCAGCTCCCGTGCATCCTCCCGAGTCAAGTCCACGTCCCGCAGCTCTGACGTAAACTGCCGACGAATTGTCAACAGTGGACGACCAGGACGCCGAGAACCTGGTGCCTTGTAAAATAGGTAAGCATGGTTAAGGCTCTCGGGAGGCGCACGTAGTATTGGGCTAGCCAGCCGAAACGCCTTCGCCGGATGACAGTAGATACCAAGGGTTGCTGTGTCCGTTGCCTCACCTCTGTGTTCCTTACAACCATCGCACACCTAAAATTCTTCAAAACTCAGAAGTCTGCTGTCCAAAACCAAAATTAACTATAGGTACATAATATAATCCAGATAAATATTATATAATTAAAACTAACTCAAAACAGATAAATAATATAGAATAAACATTACCTTAGATTTTGGAAGACATTTCTCCCATCGACATATTATAGAATAAAACTTAGTTATACCCGTAACAACGTTTTAAATTAATTTTTAGTATTTAATTATGAAACGAATTCCGATCGCAATATTAAAAAACAAATACCTACCTATTTCTTAAATATCCTTCTTATAATAATGTCAACTAAATGTAAAGTCAAAGAAATAAAGTCCCATAAAATATTTAGAATTAAACAAGGTTTAATCGGTAGACATCCCCTTATAACCAATGAAAGCCCCACCCTTTCCCTAGACTGCTTTAAAAAGACTATTGAGTCTTTTTCAGTCCAGCCAACTCTACCGATTTTTTCAACAAGCTAAACCGCGATTTTAAGATTGTTAGTGTGATAAAAATACGGATGAATTTACGATATGTACGCGAACAAATTAATGCTTTCATTGCCCCTACCACTGTCTCGGCTTATGTATTATAATTGTCATTGTTTCCAGCACCCAAACCAACCAGAGTCGGCCCAAATTAACAGTAGTAGGGTATGTGAGTTTCTTACCCCGATTACTTCCACCCGTGTGGAGACCGGTGCAGTGCAATACGAGAAAGTGTTGCACTGGTCACTTTGGTGCATCAAGTGCCATGAATTTTTGACAATTTATTGCTTTGGCGCCAGACAGTAAGTTTAATATCAAATACGATTTTTTATCAAGTTTATTATTAAGTTTTATGAGTTATTTGTTTTTTAGACACCTAAGACACCCTGTATAGGTTTACACAATGCGTCAACTTTCCAATACACATGACCGTAAAACAAATGGATTCTAAACGCGCGGTTTCTGCTAGTTGACCCAAAAACTGCATCTTGACCCGAAGGCGAAGGTTGGCCGAGGTTTGTCAAGTGTATCCGTGGCAAGACAAACGTTTACACAAGTATATTATGTAGGCAAACACATTCAATATGGTAATTGGGTCGTGTGACTGATCAATTTGTAAAGACACGTGCAAAACGTTTTGGTATTTGGTTGATTGTCGCATGTGATTGACGGGATTTGGAAGTCGCTTTTGCCTACACCTTGGCAATCTATCCAATATCGAATTTTATAATTTAGTTAACGTTAAAACCTCTAACTGCTTTCCTTAATCTATTAGCCATTTAGATTTTGGCCACCGAAGTTTCAGCCTTCAAAAACGCTTGTCTGTTTTACGAGACTTATGGACATCGAGAATCAGTTTAAAAGAAAGATACTAACTAACTAACCATCACGCCATTTCCCCGTAGGGGTAGGCAGAGAGGATAGAATGCCATACCACTCTGTCCTGACATACTTCCTTTGCTTCCTCTACATTCATACATCTTCTCATGCACATGCGCCGATTATTCCGACTGTTCACATGTCCACTTTCAAGTACTTGTCGTACTTGGTCAAGCCATGTCTTTCTCGGCCTTCCTCGGCTTCTACATCCAGATGCACTTGCATTTAAACTTCTTTTAGCCGTTCTTTCATCACTCATTCGCTCCACATGACCAAACCACCGTAAAAGCCCTTTCTCCATTTTGTCGATTATGCTTATATCAGCCTTGCACTCCGCTCCAATTTCGACATTAGTACACCTATCATACATAGTCTTACCACACATTCGCCTGAGAGATCGCATTTCAACAGCATTCAGCCTACTTTCATCCTTCTTTTTCCAATACCACGCTTCACTACCATACATAAGGGTTGGCACCAGAACTCCGTTGTGTACTGCCAATTTTGGTTTTTCGATAAGTTCTTATTTGCCACTATCGATTTTAAGGCACCATTAACTCTGTTTCCGGCCCTAACCCTTCTCTCAATGTCCTTATCCACTTTTTCGTCTCATCATCTCGTATTAGATGTATCTCATATAAAATAAAGGATAAGTAATGAGCATTGTTTTGTCCGTCTAACTAAAACATGGGCTAGAAGCTTATCGCAATCTTGCGAAGAAGATTTAAATTATAATTGCCAATAATTTACCTAAAAACTGCAGAAAAATTTACATGCATCTTGGAGACAGTTTGTGTATGCCGTAATAACATGTTCCATTCATTAAAAACATAGCATTCAGCATCGCAATTCAACAATCAATAGCAATAATTATAATTAATCTACTGCGAAATAATACAAAAATATTGCTAAAGGAGCGAGTTGATGCAATGAGGGAATCCACTGTTTTCTAAAGTATTTTTTTTCTATAAACTTACTATTTAACTAAACAAAAAAAAAATACTTAATATTTTTTTATAAGTTATTGATGAGGATACGATTTTTTAAAGTTGCACATTTCAAATACCGCGCCAAATACTACTATGTACTAACTGCGTCATTTTTGCAGGAGTGACGCCATAAAACGGGTTTTTAAAGGCCATGGTATTTCTCCAGCCAGTAACAAAACTGTCAAAAATCTATGCAAACTGACGCGGGAAGCACAGATAAAATATACCGTCGACTCAACTGTCATATTACTGTTAACAGCTGTTCTAGGTAGACTGAATGGCGGCCATCTTTTTTTGCAATAAAAGGGTTATATGTAGATTGTATTCCATATTAAAATGCCATAGAACGCGGCTACAGGGTTTTAAAAACGGAAACCGGAAACACTACACTTAGATACAAGGAGTGACGTCATTGTTTAAGATTTTGAAATGAATGCTATTTTCAACATTTTTTTATTAATTTTTGCGTGCGTTTTTGGAATATTTCATCCCAATTCAATTTTTTTTAAAATATTCGCATCTACACGAAAGCATTTTTAAAATTCAATTCCGGGTACCAGTGGATTTCCTCATTGTGAATCACGTAAAAAATTAAATGAGATAAAAAATAAATTCTGTTCGATTAGAAGGCAGTGAGGCAACCATTTCAAGTGAATTACAAAAATTAAATAACCAATTTAAACATGATTATTTAAGACGTTTATACTTAATAGAAACTATAAAGGATAACGAAGAACTAGTGTCGTAAATCAAAATAATTGAAACATACAGTGCGGTAAAGATGTTGAACAATAAAAAAAAACCTTATTTGATCACAGACCGCAGAGACTTTAATGGGCCATTATTCTACGGAAGCTAAATGTAGGTTAAACCGCTTATGTAAGATAAAGTAGTGACAAACTTATAATAAACTTTTATGTTTCACTGTCTAAATATTTTTTTTATAGAAAACGATTTTTTTAGCGAAAATGGCGTCATGGTTAGTAGTTAATTGTTTAGTGACAGCATTTAATTTGTTTGAAAATGCCATTACAAGACGAAACAGCTGTCACAAAAAATCCTCATACACACATGATATACAATAAATATATCATTCATTCATTCATTATACCATATCCTCTCCCTATGTGGGAGCATATGGAATACACAAAACTGCCTCCAGGGCCAAGTGATCGGCCGCCAGCTCCCGCGCATCTCCCAAGTCAAGTCCACGTCCCGCAGCTCCTGACGCAAACTGGACGACGAATGACGCCGAGAACTGATGCCTTGTAAAAATAGGCAAGCATGGTTAAGCTCTCGGGAGGCATACGTTAGTTAAAACAATACAACTTTTTTTATATATATTATACAATAAAATATATATTATACAAAAAAACCCCACCTTTCCCTAGACTGCTTTAAAGACTAATTTGAGTCTTTTTTCAGTCAGCCAACTCATACCGATTTTTTCAACAAGCTAAACCTGCGAGTTTAAGATGTTAGTGTGATTAAATTAATACGTGATGAATTTCCGATTATGTACGCGATACAAATGTTTCATTGTACCCTACTATATATTATATTAGTAATAAACGGAGCGTTAGTGCGTGTCCAATATTTGATCCTTCAAACCGTATGATATTCGCAGTTCTCTTAGCATGAAAACTCCAGCCGATAACAGGTAGGCTATTACGTCATTAAGTTAGGTATGCGGTATTCTCCGATAGTCAACGAAAGACCCGTTCATCCGACGAGTTAAATGTAAACTGCAAGCGGTCTGCACAGCTTGGAAACGCCCATTGGTGAATCCGCTGGTTAAGGTAGACCGAGGTCTTAGGAGGAAGGAACTGGGTCATTCCAACGCACTCTGTCAGGTTTTGGTACAAGTCCCGCACCTGTGGTAAGGCACAATCTTCGTAAAAACGAGAAAATTAACAGAAGAAATGCTAAAACTGTATGTTCACGTTCACATGACGATTATTATAATACAAAGGTTCAAAAATTACAAATTTTGCAAAACAAAGCCTTGCGTATCATATTGAAGTGCAGTAGAAAAAACAAACGTTTAAAAAAATGATGAAACATTTGAAAATATTATGTCTGTAGACCAAAGAAATAAATGATAATGTTTTGCTAATGAAATTTAACAAAAATTGTTAAAGGGATATTCCAAATTAAAAATTAAAAAACAATGAATGACTTTTTTCATAAATATGCAACAAGAGGTGTATAAATTAATGATTAGAATAGAAAAAAAATGCCAATGTCACAGAATTGTTAATGTATAAGGGCATTAAAATGTATGAGATGATTCCTGATGAAATAAGTAATGAACAAAATGTTAACGTTATTTAGGGTTAAATGGTAAAACATATAAAATACGTGTGATCAAATATTAGTGTAAGGTAATCATAATATAGCCAAATTGAAAAATGTATAATAGTAGTTATAAGAATAGTTACGAAAAAAAATATTAATGAAGGGTAATATTATAATATTAGTCTATGTTAAAATTATATAGATCTAAATAAATATAATAATTTAAAAAAACCATTATTGGCATGAAATGAGTTAGATTATGGGGATGGATAGAGAAACAAAAATACTATAGACTTTGCAGAGATTTTGCAGTTAAAGCGGCAATATCTTGTACATTTTCGACTCAAATCATTTAAATCCGCAACAAAAACAGAAATCTATTTTACATTACAGAACAAGGGAAAAAGTACTAAATAAAATTTATTACATAATACTCAAAATCGAGGAAAGCGGAGATTGCTGTCTTTGTTTTAACACACCTCACTTGTATTTAAAACTGAAATTTAATTATAATATATTTATTTAGGAAGCTTAATTATTTGATATTATTGATATCTCAACAGAGACAGAGAAACTCTGGAAACGAATGTGGGTTATCTAGGCGTTTACAGGGCTTATGACTGTCATTGGCTGGGTTAAGTGGTCCACTTGATGTACTACAAGATTAAGCATTTTTGGCAATCAATCTTATTGGTGTGGTAAGGCTCTATCGAGCGTTATTACTTACTAGAAGACGCCTGAAGATATCTCTCCAATTTTGTTTGCTTTTAATTTTTACCAGTAAATATTTTTAAACGCCTAGATAACCCACATTCGTTTCCAGAGTTCCACTGTCTCTGTTGAGATATCAATAATATCTGATATCAGCCCAGCAAGGGTATAATCCAGTAATTTGTCTACAAGTATTTGTATACGTCCAAAATGTTGTTGCTTAATTATTTATTTACATCCAGTGTCCTATTGAGTACGTAATTAAAAAATATCTCAGTAAAACAAACATTGTTTATGCCTACAGATCTGGAAATTACCTTAACATCTTTTATCGTCAAGTTGACTAAAGTTGGTCGAAGTAGGGGGAGTGTAGGTCACTTTCAATACTAGTTCATACGACATTATTATAGATACTCATATTGCTCATGCTTCCGAAGTGCTTCGGCAAGGAATTTAGCTTGTGTAGAGCTTGCATTATATAAATTGCTGTAAAAAGAATAAATTGTATTTACAAAGTCTTCGGCTACATTTTTAGAAGTCTTGGCAGGTCGTCTGTAATATCTACTTATTCTTATACGTAGGTATTAAGAGGCGTTTGTGTTCCCCAGAACCATAAAGGAACATCTTCAATTATTCGAGAATCAGATATTATTGATATCTCAACAGAGACAGAGAAACTCTGGAAACGAATGTGGGTTATCTAGTCGTTTACAGGGCTTACGACCTGTCATTGGCTGGGTTAAGTGGCCACTTGATGTATTACAACATTCCCCATTCCGCCCATCATCTGACAACCATGTGTGACAAAATTTTGAAAACTTGTATATATGTTGAAGATGTTACAGAAGAATCCACATGCGAGTTGTGTTTTCGACAGATTTTAAATATTTTTAATATTCTTTCCCTATAGTGACATCTGTTGAGAATATAGTTAAGCATTTTTTTGGCAATCTAACTTTATTGGTGTAGGTAAGGTTCATCCGAACTTGATTACTTACTAGAAGACGCCTGAAGATGTCTCTCCAATTTTTATTTGCTTTATTTTTACCAGTAAATATTTTTAACAACAACATTTTGAATGAATACAAATACCCGTAGACAAATTACTGGATTATACCCATATATTATAATTCGAGAATCAATCATTCATTCGCATTTAGCATTTTGATTCGATTCGAAAAATCGAAACTGTGTTTTTCACAATAATTCGTAAAAAGTAACCAACTTATATAATAATATTTATCATAAAATTAGCCAAGACCAAGGTATTGCTAACATGACCAGAACAGCGTAAAAGTTGTGTCAATTTCCTTTAAGGCAAATTGGTCGAAAGGGCAGGAAATTTCACAATCTCAGATTCTGGTCACAGATTGAAGTTTAAGTGTTACATCTAGAATCTTCTGTTTCATACAACACTTTAATTACTACCTTCCTTCATTCGTAAACACAGAAACATTAAAAATAACAAGTACAAGTGTGTTGTAATATTCAAGCCTTCACCCAAGGATCTTGAATATTTCAATTTCCCTGCCTTCACCATTATCGATGTCTCAACAAAAACGAATCAATAGGGTTGTTCCCGATAGCATGAATATCCTTGAAAACGTTATAAATATTTAAAGTATATTTTTACAATTCCAACGATATAAAACACAATGATCAAAAATGTTGTTTTCATTTATAAATTTATGTTTTAAAAACACGAAATTACGAGTGACTTTTAACGCCCGTTATTGGCTAATGACGTCATACCCGTCCATTATAAAAGGCGGGAAATTCATTACAAAGTCAGCGCCCATATTGATGTGACGTCACACCGCATGCGCGCCAAATGAAGGATTTTGCGAGCGATTTGAAAAAGCGCTATTTCAAACCGCGCTAGAAAATTCATGACATCGTAAAAAAAATTAAGAAATTCCCTTGATATTGTAATTTTTCAATCAATTTTTTGAAATAAAAAATAGAAAATCTGAAAGAACCCAATAATTGTGATTGATATTTTTCTATTGACATTATTTGTTGCGTGATGGAATTCCATAGTTTTATATAGCGTTTCAAAATAGCTTTTAAAGGCTGAATAAAAAAACTTGGTACACTTTCACTAATATATATGACACCAATTAGAGTTTTCACCCTGTGATGATCATCTTAGACTAGTACCGAATAGGTGAAATAAATACATTGCCAACTTTTTTCCTTTTTATGTAACTTTTAAAAGATTATAATTGAAGAGACGAATAAGTTTTAGTAGAATAGGAAATACGGAAATGCGGCTTTTGATTATGCTGGACAACAACTCAACTATAACTTGTTGAGATTAAAAAATAAAAAATATTATAATACGACTGACGTAACAGAAGTTACTGTTTTTAAATTTTTTTCTCATTGTTTCCTGTTGCTCGATCACAGATCAGTACCGCCTCGGTAATAAGCGACGTGATAACGATTTCTTACCCATGGATGTTTAACGTTTTCGCGATCACAATGGAACACGCGTTAAAAGTTATCGATCGGGATTATTAAACGAGCGCATACTAGTCGCGAGCCATTTCCCGAGATATATCTTATTCGCACAAATCTTCATTCAATCTTTATTATAATTTAGCCGGTTTTCGGCAAGCCAAATATTGAGAAAAGCAGTCGACATAATAAAAAATCCGACAAGCGCGATGATTTGACGTTTGACGTACGGCCGCGATATATCGTAGATCGGCTCCGCTCGGCTCAGATCGTCAATGCTCGCTCAGCGATCGCGGTATTGAACGGTATGTCATTGTGATCGCTCAAATCGTTAGCGTTAGCACGTGATTAGCACGTTTTTTAACTACGTCGATAGTTACCTGTGATTGAGCTACTGGTACAAATTATGATACTAGTGCAGGAAAAGAATGCCGATAACCGAATACTCGTAAATTTTTTATCGTTTAAAATTTTCATTGCCTTATGAACATGAAATGTACAAAAATTATACCAACAATGTCTTACATAGGTACGTCAAAATGAAAAAAACCATCTGGTCTACACGAGTTTCAATGTTTCTAAGCCCGCATTTATTTCCTGCTTCCCTATAAGTCGAATTCATTCCGATGCACACACGAAATGTTAAATGCAAAATGCAAAACCAAATAATGAATAACTAGGCGATATAAATATCTTTTTCTCCAGTCTCGGAATGGATGTACAATGTACATCATGATACGTGTCTAACTACCGGAATAGCGAATTACTGGCGGCACGTGACGTGTAATTCACAATTTATCGCCTTTTGTGTGATTGAGAATTATTAGCGTTTGTTCGAACACAAAATGGCGGCGCAGTAAAAACTTTGACAGCCCGAGTTTCTATGATTTAAGTATAAGATTTATTGTTTTCTTCAGAAAACAATCCACGAAGACAAATAGGACAGTTTTGTGTTATGACTTATTACACTTTCCTTGCCGGAATGCGATGTAGTTAGCAATGTTTGTAGCATAATTATTTTTTTATTTTAAAATCTAATCAAATCGTCAAGTGACATTTACATAAAAAAAGTCATTTTGCGGACGATAATTTTACGTGATAACGTCACAATTGTCACGATTTATTAGAAAAAACATATTGTTGAAAAAAATATGCATTACGTTTGTTGAATTGAATTAAATTTTTGTTACAATTAGAAATTATCAAAATTTGAAATACCCCAATCTTAAATCTAATAGCAGAACAAACTAACATTTTTTTCGCCATAACTATGTTTAAATAAAACTTTGATACTTAGATTTATATTATATTACTATTAAGTTGCTTTTAATTTAGATGTTACAATTTTAAATTCTGTAAATTTGTCTGAAATAATGAATAATGTACTAAAATATTAAATAACATCTGTGAATTAGCGAAATTCCTTGCTATTAAAACAATAAAATTCACAAAAAGAGATTATATACATATGATGATATTATGTTTAGATGATCCTCTCCCTATTCAACTGTGCCAATATTTTATAAAATAAGATGAAGGATAGCCACAGTTTGATAATGCCCTTACAAGAAACAAGCGATATCACGTGGTCGCAAACCGAACGTTTTTTTGATTTTAACATAAGAATGTTCTGGCAATCGAGTTTAAATTTTCTAATCTATCGCATGATTTAAAAAAAAGTGTTTACGGACGACGTCTCGCTTCATAAGAAAACATTGATGAAAAATAGCACACTTTTATGAATTGAATTGAATTATTATCATTGCATTTTTTTGTATAAATACAAAGCAGGAGTTAATTAAAAATTAAATTTTTTTTCCGGCGTTCATTTTTTGCACTCGATTAAAATATTTGTTTTATCACGTACAAAAAAACTTATTTGATTGGACAACTTTTTCATATATATTTTTAAAAACAGTTATTTTGTTAAGGATTTATGATTGAGAGACTAGCGATAGATGCGTCACAAACCGAACGCTTAGGTCAATGTCCTCTCTATCGCTTAAGCTCTCGCTTGCACACTCGGCTCAGGCACGTGACAATGAATCAATTTTTTCGTGTGTGCCGGCGTTCATCGATTTATTAGACGTTATCACGTCAAAAACTTTTTTGACTTTGGACAGAAAAAAACAGCATCTTTTAAGATTTTTAGAACGTGATTAATATTCCTTCTGTCCTACAAATTAAGTCAGTTTCTGTTTCCAAATTCAAATTTCAAAATGGCCCGTTTATGTTTCCTTTATACGAGAGTGTTCTATGAACACTCCTTTGTTTGATTTATGAAGTTTGATCAGGTGTTTACGAACATGCTGTTCCATATTCAAAGATTCGAACTGTCAATTTTGAATACAGGTGCATTCATTACCGATACTAACACAGAATACATACATTAACATTCATAGATACAGTAAATATGTAAATAGGTAAAAGGCATTAACCCACAAAATCAAAATGTGCAGGGAGACAATAAAACAGAACTGCTAATGGTTTGCTACTAAATTTAAAACATTTTCAGAGCAATTAGGCATTTTTGTTGTAGCAATATAAGACAAGTACACCTTTACTTTTTTATTATAAGATTTTGCTTTAAATTGTATTTGTATTGTATTTGTAAACTGTTGACAATTCGTCGGCAGTTTGCGTCAGAGCTGCGGGACGTGGACCTGACCTGGGAGGATGCGCGGGAACTGGCGGCCGATCGCTTGACTTTGTGGCGGCAACACCGTGCCGTGACGTCACGCGCCGAACAATACCGAACAGCGGTACCGCGGGACCGAACCACAGGCCCGACCGCTTAGAAACATTTGGGCTATCTTCCGTGCTACGTCCCTTTTTGACAAAAAAAAGTAATTGGGTTCTTTTAACGATTTTTTATTTAAAAATTCAAAAAAGTAATTGAAAAATTACAATATCAAGGGAATTTTTAAAAAAAATTTACGATGTCATATAAATAATTTAGCGCGGTTTGAAATAGCGCTTTTTCAAATCGCTCGAAAATCCTCCATTTAGCGCGCATGCGGTGTGACGTCACAGCAATATGGGCGCTCACTCCGCAATGAATTTCCCCGCCTTCCACGGTAGACGGATATGACGTCATTAGCCAATAACGGGCGTTAAAAGTCACTCGTAATTTCGTGTTTTTAAAACATAAATTTATAAATGAAAACAACATTTTTGATAATTGTGTTTTATATCGTTGGAATTGTAAAAATAGACTTTAAATATTTATAGCGTTTTCAAGGATATTCATGCTATCGGGAAGAACCCTATTGTCGTAAATTAACTTCATTTTTACAATCTTTATAAATTGCATTTCATTGGTTTAGTTTTAAGTATCTTCCATTATTTAATGGTTTAAGTTTAGTTAAGTTTTCAATGTTGTATAATCAGTGCTCATAAACTGTAAGTACATCCACTTATTCTTCTTGTACATCTTAATGTAGGGATTTTTCCTCACGTGACCGAGAAGTGAAGATCATTCTTACGAGGTGATCTTTACGGAGCGAAAAACACGGAATAAATCTCTAGCAATTAGGGGCATGCCTGTTTAGTAGTCGAATAGACACCACATCTAGCAGGCTCCTAACCACTAAAACTTGAGGCAGTTTGTGGAATCTATATGCTCCACGTAGGGAGCGAATATGGTATGATTATGATGATGATGAGTTTTTCATAATACTAAACAAATAACACAGGCAGGTAGATTGTATCAATTCAAAAATACATACTTGTATAAATATGTAAATACTTAATAATGATGACCGGCCACGAAGCAAATCATGCAACGGTTATATAAATCCATGTGATTACATGCACAACTATTTCCAGTCTATGGTCTTTGAATGGAAAGTATCAACAAGAAGCCGTGTATGCGAAATAGGGTTTTTTCCGATAACACGAATATTCTTAAAAACGTTAAAAATATTTAAAGTATATTTTTACAATTCCAACGATATAAAACACAATGATCAAAAATGTTGTTTTCCCCGTCCACCATGAAAGGCGTGAAATTCATTACGAAGTGAGCGCCCATATTGCTGTGACGTCACACCGCATGCGCGCCAAATGAAGGATTTTGCGAGCGATTTGAAAAGCGCTATTTCAAACCGCGCTAAAAAATTCATATGACATCGTAAAAATTTTAAATAAATTCCTTTAATATTGTAATTTTTCAATCAATTTTTTTGAATTAAAAATAAAAAATCGGTAAGAACTTAATTATTGTACGTTTATAATGTCCGCCTCGTGGTGCAGCGGTAGCGCGTTGGGCAGCCATGCGGTGAGGTCGTGGGTTCGATTCCCGATGGGGGTTGATATGAAATATTTATTTAATCCTCCACCTACTACTGGAGTCGTAAAATCGCGGCGGTGGACCTGACTTGGGCATGTACTCCGGATGCCTCGGGAGATAGGCTCGCCTTTGGCCTCGGCTGAAGATATGGTCTCCCAAAGAGATCTAGTAATGTCCACACGAAGAAGAAAAATTTAATCATCATACCATATCCGCTCCCTATGTGGAGCATATGGAATCCACAAACTGCCTCCAGGCCAAGCGATCGGCTGCCGACCAGGAACCTGATGCCTTGTAAAATAGGCAAGCATGGTTAAGGCTCTCGGGAGGCATACGTAGTATATGGCCTAGCCAGCCGAAACGCCTTCGCCGGATGACAGTAGATACAAAGGGTTTCTGTCTCCGTTGCCTCACCTCTGTGTTCCTTACAAAGTCAAACCACCGCACACCTAAAATTCTTCTAAGACACCTATTCTCAAAACTCAGAAGTCTGCTATCTTGGGCCCTAGTTAGGTGCCACGATTCGCAGCCATAGAGGAGAACAGGTGTGATGCAGGCGTTATATAAGCGTACATGACAGAAAACGGCAGAGTTCAGAAAGAACTGGGAGTGCGGCTTGGAGTAGCGGGCGCCGCATTCAACACAGTATGAAAGCTGTCTGGAGATCGGATAATAACTCGGTTAAAACAAAATGCCGCCTTTATAACGCCTGCATCACACCTGAAGAAGAATTTATTTGAACGTAATTATTATGAGAATGAGAGACATTGCATTCTGTGTCTATTCGGGTAAATTTTCAAGTCAATATCCGACACTGTGAAAACAATACAACATTCAAAAGAACATAAATATACATATTTATACATATTAGTGATTCCTCCAAGAACAGAACACAATAGAGGGCGTTCCTTTTTCAATCTGGAAATCTGTGTCGAGATAATATTGTGCGCCCATGTCGCATACTTGAATCAACATAGAACCTAGATTCTAGTTGCCGATTTTACACATTACACATTAAAACCATATTGAAAACTTATTTCCTTACAATGACTATAAACTTACACGACAAAACCTCTCATTTTTGCTTGGACCACTTTTAATTGCAACATTTTTAATGAAAAATTGTATATTTTACTTCCTTTTCTAACTAATTAACTAACTAACCATCACGCCATTTCCCCGTAGGGGTAGGCAGAGAGAACAGAACGCCATACATCTCTGTCCTGACAGACTTCCTTTGCTTCCTCTACATTCATACATCTTCTCATGCACATACGCCGGTTATTCCGACTTTTCACATGTCCACTTTCACGTACTTGGTCGTGCCATGTCTTTTTCGGCCTTCCGCGGCTTCTACATCCAGGCACACTTGCATTTAAACTTCTTTTAGCCGTTCTTTCATCACTCATTCGCTCCACATGACCAAACCAAGAAAAAAATATATCAAAATATAAAAATAAAGTTAAAGATTATGTGTCGAATAATGTGTGATGAGGGTGTGTTATTAATGTATTTATGAATATGAATTTATTGTTAATATTAGAGTACATTTTATATTTGTATAGAATGTATGCTATTTCAAGTAATAAAAAAATAAAAAAATAAAAAAAAAAAAAACCATCGTAAAAGCCCTTTCTTAATTTTGTCGATAATGCTTATCTCAGCCTTGCACTCTGCTCTAATTTCGACATTTGTACACCTAGCATACATAGTCTTGCCACACATAGATCGCATTTCAACAGCATTCAGTCTACTTTCATCCTTCTTTTTCCAACACCACGCTTCACTACCATACATAAGGGTTGGTACCAGAACTCCGTTGTGTACTGCCAATTTTGCTTCTTTCGATAAGTTCTTATTTGCCACTATCGATTTCAAGGCACCATTAACTCCTTTTCCATCTGTTATATTAATAAAAAATCGATAAAGTACTAGCAATAAAAATCAGGTTGCACGTTTTGGTCCTTCGAGCCGGATTTACTCAAATCTACAAAATAAGATACAAATTTTCATGGTAATACTAATTACGTAGGTTCTTAGTAGTCAAATAGAAAATTAAACGCATTCCAAAGAATGATCAATAGAATTTATACAATATACCAACCAACAGAAAGTTAACTGGTTACCTTATTCGCCTTGTTTAAGTTCAAGCGATAAACTTGTGAAATGATACTAAACGCGACAGAGTTAATCTACCGATTAAGCTTAACTGACCATTAACAACTCGCGGTTGTGAAGAGCCTGGGATCGTAATAATTACGAAAAGATCAAGGGTGTCGTTAAAATGAAAGTCGTGATGGCAAGAAGCGAATCGAATCGCGGAGAGGAAAATAATATGGATGATTTATGGCTGTACAACGTCACATGACAATGTTAACTATGTATTATTCTTATTTAACCAGTGATTTACATAAAAAATACAGTCGTCAATAAGTGTCTAAATCTGGACATGACGATAGACGGAAGAAAATTGCTTATCTATGAAAATTAATATCAGTGGTTTACTTGCCCATATCGAAAAATATAAACAATTCATGTGTTTATAACTAACTAGCCGTCACGCCATTTCCCCGTAGGGGTAGGCAGAGAGGATAGAACGCCATATCCCTATGTCCTGGTACACTTCCCTCGCCCCCTCTACATTCATACATCTTCTCATGCACACACGCCGATTATTCCGACTTTTCACACGTTCACGTTCAAGCACTTGTTGCACTTGATCATGCCATGTCTTTCCCGGCCTTTCTCGACTTTTACATCCAGCCACACTTGCGTTATAATTTTTTTTAGCCGTGGTTTCAACACTCGTTCGCTCCAAGCCCTTTCTTAATTTTTTCAATAATGCTTATCTCAGCCTTGAACTCCGCTCTAATCTCGACATTTGTATACCTATCACCTAGAGATCGCATTTCAACAGCATTCGTCCTTCTTTTTCCAACACCACGCTTCACTGCCATATATAAGGGGTTCGGAATACCAGAACTCCGTTATGTACTGCCAATTTTCTATTACGAATAAAAGTTTATGGACATCGTTGATAGATAGTTATTCCACTAGCCTTTTGTCTATCGCGTAAAACGCATAGACAAAACGCATTTTTGCAATGCAAATGGATTAATAAAAGGACGGACAGAATAGGTTTTTCATATAGGACAATTCGTAGATAACATACTCCTAACAATCGATCGTAGACTTGATAAGATGGTAGAAGTAAGTAAACATATAGAAACTTGTAGATACTACCTACTGACTGGATTTCAATTTCTTGAATGACCATTTTTTTTAGATATTGATATTTAACATAAATATTTGGTACTTTTGTATCGGTAGGTATATTAGTAAAACATTTTGTGGTGACGTTAGAAGCTACTGTGAACCGCTGGAAAGTATTCATTCGAGATGAATTCTAAGATGATATCAGGAAGTCGCCAGAGATGATGAAATCCTTATTAAAATAGTTCGGAAAGAAGCTGTTTCTGAAACCAGTTTCGTTCTCACAGAAAGTTAATGAACCGACGAGAAAGGGGTCGCCAGTCACCGCAAACTAGCATTAGACACATACACCGAGGTAAAACATACGATAAAAAACCCATTCTGAATAATAAAACGCTATATTAACAGTAAAATAAAAATGGAATGTAATTTTTTTTATGTTTTATCATGAATTTCCAGTTGAATCCTGCACGAACCCTACAAGCAAAAATAAAAAAAGCGTTACAGTTGTAAGAAAATTATATTTCCCTGCAGTATGTGGTAACAATTTAAAATAAACTAATTTCAATACGTATTAATGAGTTAAAAACGTGATTTAAAACTATTTTGAATAAAAAAAATTAAAAATTATGTAATTTAGTTAATTTAATAAGGTATGTGATGAGTACCTATCCTGTACATACATTGATTATCTAGGTATTATAGTTTTTATTTTTTCTATATTTTAATTTCTAAAAAATGCCACTTTTATTTTTCAGTTATGTTACTTATTACAAATAAGCAACTGTGTACAGGATGGGTACCTTGCAACAATAACAAATGTTTCAATATTTTAGACACTTAAGTGATAGCCTTTAATAAGTGGACATTATGGTTTGAAATTAATGTTGTATATTTTTAAAATAAGTGTATGTCTGTTGGCTGTCCATAAACAAATAAAAAATAAAATAAAATAATAATAAAAATTGTTTACACTTTTTCCAAACGTGTTTATTGCAAAATTTTCAAAACAAAATCTCTTAATCTAAAATTACGTTAAGAGCATACTCCACCATGTGACTCGCGGCCGCTTCCCCATACAAACGTATTCCTCTATGTTCTCCCTGGAATTTAACATTAGAGAAATGATTTTTCCACACGTTTTAGATATCGACCAGATGCGTGTTTGTATCGTCTTATTTTTTTAAATAATTTATTTATCTCGTTTAACAAATAAATTATTTTTAAAAAAAGGCGATGCAAACACGCATCTGGTTGATATCTAAAATGTGTGAAAAAATCATTGCTCTAATGTTAAATTCCAGGGAGAAAATCGAGGAATACGTTTGTATGGGAAACGGCCGTGAGTCACGTGGTGAAGCATGCTCTTAAGTGTGAAATTTGTAGAAGTAGAAGTCTGAAGGGTCCAGTAATATCACTTAATAAACAAAAAGGTTCTTCATCTTAGTAGAGATATAAAATATATATATACCTAGTCTCGTCATGGGAAAAAATCTAGATATGTGTGATATATTGGTACGTACTCAAAATGTTGTAATGGAAAATTGAGTTTCTTTTTTATCAACATAATGTAAGAATATTTTTTATCAACAAGCTTGTTCCCTCACAGCGAATCGAACCCGGATCCTCTAGAAGAAGAGCAAATAGTAGATAAGCAAAAAGTCATAGAAACTTGAAAAGTGAAAACTTGACCACGCCTTGTAAGAACACAATAATAATGATTTATTGTATTCCATCGCTTTTACTTTGATTTATAATGGACCTAGAAATGAGTTATTGAAAAAATAGCTTTTGATATCTCGAGAAAGTCAAAATATGTCCAGTATGCCATCTCTAAACGCTTTGATTTTTTTATCACAAAATAATTTAGGTTATGTACAAGCGGGAAACCAGTGAATCTTCATCATATTTGGAGTCAATTTTGTAGTATAATTTTTTTTCATTTGAGCCATAGGTACTTTTAGAGAAAATTGATTAAGAAGTAATTTTTTTTTCTATATTTTTTTGCAAATTGTTATTAAACATAATTTATTTAGTCAAATTAAGATTATTCATTAAGAACACAAATAAAAAACCGCATTTTAATAAGAATTCATGCAATTTTACTTAATCTGCGGAACTTTATGAAAGCTTTTAAGGGAGGAAAAAAATATTTTTTTTACGCGTAATCTACGTAGGTAATCTTGGAGGAATCACTATAATTATAATAATATACGTAATATTTTGAGTCGATTTTGCATTACAAGTTTTTTTTTACTCGACTTAAGAGTTTTCGAGAAAATTGAGTAAGAGGTTTTTTTTAAATTTTAACAAGTTATTATTACATGTATGCTTAATCTATTTAGTCAAATTAATACTATGTATTGGGAAAACAAAAGCCAAAACTTAATTTTAACAAGAATTTGCACAATTTTACTTAATCTACGGTAGGTACTTGTGAAACTTTGAAAGAATAAAAAAAATTTGAAGCTCAGATTGAATTGATGTAGGTTCACGAGTTTCCAGGTTGTTCTACGAGTTTTGTTACTCGATGTATAAAAATATCTGAATAAATCCTTCCTTATTTTCCCTTACTTGCACCTAATGGTACCCACACAGGGCATTGATACCTAAGGGCAGTATTATAATAGGATGATCACTTAATTTCTAGCAATTATCTACATAAAAAAAACACTTATTTTCAGCCATTGCAAGCCTAAAACAAAAAATAAACCTTAAAGGCTCAATTCTAAGTAATGTCAATCTCATAATAGTCCCTCTAGGTGGATATTACCCCTTAGTTTTTAGTGAATTCCTTCCTTCGTTTTTTCCCATAAGGATAATCGCACACAGGGTGCATAAGGCACTGCGTTGGTTCACCAAGCTCAGTGTAAATTTCTAGTAAATTATTGATTATTACATGAAGGCAGTTGAAATATACTGAGAATATAATAACATTTCGACACTGCTGTATTGCTATTAGATCAATTATATTAATTTTCGTGGATAAGCTATTTTCTTCCGTCCAAATTTAGACAATTGT
>JAGVSP010002849.1:0-25488 GCA_022494985.1 Micrasema minimum
TACTCACCGATTCGCTCAACGGCAGGACGAGATCTCTGAACATTTAAACTACCAAAACAACAATACTCCATGTACCAAAAATAAATTTTTAATCACAGGCATGCTGCAGGGTGAAATAAAAAGAGGTTGAGATATGACAAACAATAACATTTATTCCACAGTGATTCTAATATAATGCAAAGATTTAGGTAACGTTATTCACCAACCGGAATTTCAACATAATTTTCATCATCATCATACCATAGCCTCTCCCTATGTGGGGATATGGAATCCACAAACTGCCTCCAGGCCAAGCGATCGGCCGCCAGCTCCCGTGCATGCTCCCAAGTCCAGTCCACGTCCCGCAGACTGCCGACGAATTGTCAACAGTGGACGACCAGGACGCCGAGAACCTGAGGCGAGGCAACGGACACAGCAACCCTTGGTATCTACTGTCATCCGGCGAAGGCCATATACTACGCACGCCTCCCGAGAGCCTTAACCAACATAAATTTCAATTAACTATAACTATTACAACAGGTTACTACGTTACACCATCGTAACTCAATGACACGAGACGAGAGTCTTCCAAAATAATATATTAACAATAAATAATATGGGGGAATGATATTGGATCACAAAAACGCTTCTTTTTACCAGATACCCGAACAACAGACTAACTCACTATTTAGAGAATTTAAATGAGAACGTTTCTAATATGGTACCAAACATCAAAACAAGAACTAAAACTGATCAGATATCTTGAACGGAGAGTAGAATTGAAGAAAGGCGTCCAGATGAAGTCAAATTACACAAACTGCATCGTAATCCATGATTATCAGGTGCTTCTTTCCATTACATCCAAAGACACGATTGCAAACAAACAATACACAATGTGGTCGGTTGAATATAAACAAGTGACATCTTCCCATCAAGATTGTCACAGTCACAGCGCATGTCGCGATCACTTTCAAAACAATTTCAATGTGGAAGTACATTATTCACCTCGGACCATAACCAACTAACTAACCATCACGCCATCCCCGAAGGGGTAGCCAGAGAGGATAGAACGCCACACCACTCTGCCCCGGCATACTTCTCTCGCTTCCTCCACATTCATACATCTTCTCATGCACGCACGTCGATTATTCCGACTTCTTACATTCCCACTTTCAAGCACTTGTGTTTTACTTGATCATGCCATGTCTTTCTCGGCCTTCCTCGACTTCTACATCCAGGCACAGTCGCATCATATATTTTTTTAGCCGTTCTTTTATCATCCATTCGCTCTACATGACCGAACCAACGTGAAAGAACTTTCTTAATTTTGTCGATAATGCTTATCTCAGCCTTGTATTCTGATCTAATTTCAACATTAGTACACCTATCATACATAGTTTTACCACACATTCACCTGAGAGATCGCATTTCAACTGCATTCAATCTACTTTCATCCTCATTTTTCCAACTCCATAGTTCGCTTCCATACACAAGGGTTGGTACATAAGGGTTTATACACCTCGGATCATGAAAGATCAAAATCATAAAATTGATGGAATCAAAATGGAGGACTGGAAGGAATGGCCTCTATAGATTAGGGATAAAACAAAACTAATTAGACAACTATACTTGTTTGCTGGTTATGGAAATTGAGTTTAACTACCTACTACTGCATTGTACTTACGGCGTCCGCCAGTCCACTCGAACAAACAAATATACTAATGTCGCTCACACGGCGCGTTCTTCCGGAGGGGTCTCAAATTCCACACGACACACTGCTCCGATGTCTGAATTTGGAAAAGGACGCTAACGGCCCGTGATGCGATATTTAAGGTGATCGAGGCGCGGAGTTGCCAACATATAAAATACTAGGGAAAAAATAAATGCTATGATATTAAGTACTCGAGTCCATACGTAATAACGTCACAACTCATCTAGAGAAATGGGTTAGTATTGTAAATGAAATCTATTCACGGAGTAACAAAACTCGAAGTACAACCCAAAAACTGGTGATTCCTAGTCATGTTTGGAGTCGATCGTGTAACATGACTTTTTCATTGAATAAACCCCCATTACATTGTGCATTCCCTTATATTGGTTGTTTTTTTCCTTGGACAAAACATAATGGCCTTGAGTAACACAAGATTTAACCTTTTGAATCCTGAGAAGAAACCAGGTGCACCGTTTTATATAAGTTTCAGCTTTTCATCATTAGGGCCATACAATCAATAACTTTTAATAAAACATTCGCTTATTTTTTATCTCAAAAGGTTCAAGGTCGAAGGTTCTGAACATAAACTGTTTTGATAAAACTTTACTACAAGTAATTAGAACATTACCATCTATTGAGAACATTTACTAAGCGACCTTTTTTACTTACAATTAAAATACAGAAGAACGATAAAAAAATATTAAAATCTAACCCTTAAGTACTCTGTTTGAAACGATCCACGGCATCCGGTGATGTAACCTCGGGTTACCCATACAAAATGTTGATTCATGACTTTTACAAAATTGTATTTTACACAAATTTTTTTATCAGTGTGTAGTTAGCATCTCTGTTTGTCATAATAACGCATTTTAATTTTTTTTAAAGCTGAAAAGCGCATAAAAAAATCATTAAGTCCTCTGTTTACTGCAAAATACACGATGTTCTTATGAAATTTCTGAATCATGTTGTAGGTATCAAATATTTATTTTCCGGTGTAAAAAGGTTTGATTGAAAATTGAACTGGCAGTGTTATATTTTGATTATTACCGGAAATATGAATTATTAAGAGTGATTTTGCAACGCGAGTTACATCACCGCAAGGCAAGGGTTAAATTCTAATCATGACAACAGAAGGAATGGGTATGTGTAGGTACTAACTTGTTAACAATTTTTTATCAGCCCTACACAGACAGTCTGGCGGAAAAGTATTAACTTAGCCCGGTACACAAGAATCTCTTATCATTTGTTTTTATATATAGTTGGATTTGAACACTTCATTATTTTCAATATTCGTAAAGCTCGGATTATTAACTAAATTATACCCCGGGAATAGGAGAGTAAATTTCCCTTATTATCAAAAATAAAGTTCTGGGAAGATTGAATTTCATTATTTCTAGCGAGAACTTACTTTATTATGAAAGCATAATTTAGTTTAAATATTGAGAGCTTTTTGTGTAATAAGGTAGTTTTACGAACTCAGCACTCCTCCGATTCTCCCTTCTCTTTCAGCCGAGAGTATTAATGCGATGGTGATGAGTATTTTGTATTCAACTTGCCCCGAACTAGTAGGTACCTACTCTAAACATATATAAGGATGAACTTATCCGTGTCTGAGGCGTCGTCTTTATCTATGGCATTCTTCACAAAATGGTCGCAACCAACAGCCTGACGTTACTAATAATTGGAATATATAAGGGATTTATCATATAGATGAATCAAGTCAATAATCATTAGTTTTCACCAGTTATTATTGTTGGAACGCCGGGGGCCATTTATTAGGCGGATCAAGAATGCAAGCATCACTAGTGACGTGCATAACCGACATATTTTAATAACCTGCTATCTGTCGCCGATACGAGTGCCGGTTGCGGAAAATTCATTTGTCTCTGTTTATAGAGTGCGAAATGTCCCACATGTCAAATCATATTTTTCAGGTTAGGGAGTTTCCTAACCTTCGATTTTAACATGACAAACAAAGAGTATATTTTTAAAAATAAACATGTTTAAATTTTGTTGAAGACTACTTATTGTGATTTTTTGTAAATACAGTTACAAATTAAATAGTTTCTTTTACCTTCCTTATATCTACTACTTTAAATATTGGTTTAACAATGAAAGCCCTCCCTTTCCTAGACTGCTTTAAAGACTATTGAGTATTTTTTCAGTCCAGCCAACTCTACCAGATTTTTTTCAACAAGCTAAACCGCGATTTTAAGATTGTTAGTGTGATAAAAATACGGATGAATTAACGATTATGTACGCGAACAAATGCTTTCATTGTACCCCCCTAACCACCGTCCTCGCTAATGTTAGTTATAATTGTCATTGTTTCCATCACCCAAACCAACCAGTGGAGTCGAGGCCAAATTAACAGTGGTAGGGATGTTAGTTTTCTACCCCGATCATTATTTATTAGTTCAATAAATTCTTTGTTTTACTTTTCGCGTATAGCGAGTGTTCTAGTAAAGACAAATTAACTTCCACTCGTTCAAAAAGTTGATCCTAATCTGTCATCGATAAATACGAATAATTGGAACGAATACAAATCATTTTTAAATAGAATATCCATGTGATAGGAATTATTAATTCAATAAATAAATTGAACAATTTTATCTACTACCTTTAAATACTGTTCAAGTAAATAATTTGCTCGTTCCAGATACAGCGGAGGACATTAAGAGAGAGGTGTAAAATAGACCAGACCACAACTGAAGAGATGGAGCCGGCTGACGGTTAGTGTCAAGGCTGAACCGGGGACTGGCAATGTAAGAAGGAGATATTCTCCATACTGAGGAAGGGGCGCCATGTTCTCGACATAAGCGATGAGAAGGCGGAACCCCGGGCTGGTCTCCATACTGGGGAAGGGGGGACCAGTACTAGCCAGTATGAAATATCCAGCTCTATAACGGATCTTCCTTCACAAAAATGGATATCGATATCCCTGATATTAAACAAGAATGTTTGGAATTGGTGTCCTCTCGAAAAGCTGAAGCGCCATTAGTAAGTGAATATTAAAAATATTTAATGATTTTTTTCTGAAAAAATTCTAAAATACAAACCGTTTGGGCGAATATTATCAGCAAATAAGTAGCGTCTGCGTATCCTTTCCACACCACCCTTTATCACCCCTTATATACAATCCAGTATCATCAACCCCTCACCTACCTACCTGGGCGAGCATTACCTGACACCTCCACTGGGCCCGGACAGTAAGTTGTTTAATATAAATGAAGAAATTTAATATTTTTTCTGGGTATCCCTAAATCCAACGTATCCTTGGGTTGTAACGTATACCTAAAAGGGTGTGAGGCCCGCTCATGACGTCATACTCACCAGAAATACAAATATGACTTTAAGTAAATGTGCCTAAGTTTGCCTTTTTTATGAATTCCTTTGAAAATGCCTTACCTCGGATGCCACATATCTACTAATTTACATCATTTTGGAATTCAATTTGTGTCGACTCTGAATATTTTTTCTGGTAAACTTAATAAAAAAAAAATACTTATCTGGTTTTACTTTGTGAGAAAAAAAAAACATTAATGTCCCCAATTATAAAAAAAAGAATTTCAGCTAACTATTCGACTATACACACTGAAATAAAATATATATTTTGATATTGTTTACCCTTTTTACCGCGAATGTGTTAAATGTGATAATATTTCATTTATTCAGATTTCCGATATAATTGCAAGATTTATATAATAATTGTACTGAAATAAATACTGCAAATAATCATTTTCTCTAAAACAGTTTAACAGGAAAAAAGCTCGCAAGACAGATATTGCTAGGAGGTTAGATAAAAATTAATTTAAACCATCCGATGCAATGCGACTCACCTGCTCCAAGGTCTTGTAGCAGTAGCAACTGCCGAAATAATGTACTGTTCTGCTAACAACTTGTCGCGACTCCCACCAATGCCACAGCGATTTATCTGCTCCCTAGCGGCCATTTGTGACCCTTTTGAGATAAAACCTTGTTCTTCATAAAGAGCGATTTTTTCTGAACAAAATGATGTAAAGATCTAATTTTTCGATTTTTTTGGGATGTAACACTGTTTTTCCAAAGCGACGATTTGTGATTAGTTTTTTATTCAAATTAAAATTGCATAAGTGAAATAACACGCGTAAATGAGGCCGTTCAGTACCTACTTTTATCATTGTTTTTATTCCTGTTTTTGATGAGTGCTCCCTACCTACTGATCATAATATTTAATGTAGGCATGTGGAGTTGTTACGTAACCCGCTATTGTACAATGAGACTTTAGGTAGGTAATAATTGTAATCAGCTAATACTCTAAAAAACATATTTCCTATGCAATGTATAGATATAATTGGCGAATGTCAATAATTGGTTTTAATTTATTTTTTTAACTTTTTGGTCGTACCTGTTCAATATTTTTTCCTCTTAAATTTCGTTTAAAGTCGTAAGAAATAAAAGCAATTTTATTATAAAAAATTAAAGCGTTATCTATATTACATTATTTTTAACAACATTTAATTATGAGTCTTATCAAAGAAGCCAAATTATTTTAGGTTAGTATGTAATATGTAAAATTAAACTAGTGTTACATTTCATTACAATATCGAAGGTTAAAATGTACACGTTATTGTTAGGTAGAACATGAGATTCAAAGTATAATACCTACTTAAAACTTTCTCTTCTTCTTCGTATCGCATACTGAGGACTATATTTCACTGGTAAAAGTGCCTATTATACAATAATTGATTGCACAAACCGCCTTTATTGATTTCAACTCTGGGTTATGCTGATTACAGTGAGTGTACCCCGTTCCCCGTTCCCCCGTTCCCCGTTCCCCGTTCCCCGTTGGCTCTTTTGTCAAACAGCGAGAAGTCAGCTAATTATAAAATAAGGACTTGGATAATTACAAGACAAACGTTCATCATCATACCATATCGGCCGCCAGTTCCCCGTGCATCCTCCCAAGTCAAGTCCACGTCTCGCAGCTCTGACGACCAGGATTTGTAACGAGAACGTGGTTAATGCTGCCTTTGTAAAATTTGTCACCTATGGTGAAGCTAGATGTGTTATATTCGTAGGCTTACAGTAGTATATGTTGTTAGGCCCTGAAAACACCTTCGCCGGTGTCAGTAGATACAAGGGTTGCTTACGTCGCTCGCCTCTGTGTTCCTTACAAAGTCAAACCATCGCCCACCTATTATTCTTCTAAAACGCCTATTCTCCAAACAAAGAAGTCTGCTATTTAAGGCCCTGGTTAGGTGTCATGATTCGCAGCCATTGAGGAGAATGCCATGTGATGCAGGCGTTATAAAGGCGGGATTTTGTTTTAACCGAGTAAAAATCCGATCTTCAGAGAGCTTTCATACTGTTGAATGCGGCGCCCGCGATTCCAAGCCGCACTCGCAGACAAACATCAAATTTATTTATTAATAATAAATAAATAATAAAAAATTTATCCTTTATTTTTTGTACAAACAAAAAGTTATATTTATTTCACTTAGCATTAATAGATTGCGATAAATTGGATATTAATTCGAGTAAAAATATTTTCGTCATGTAAAAATTTCCGTAGATGCTCGGTTTATGTGTTATTAATTATCGTAGCGTTCGTTGTTCGTCATAGTCTTGCCTACGTCATTGTTCTCTAGAATCCCCCCTCAACTTTTGAAAGCTGATTTTCAAAACTGGACGCTGCATCACTGTTCCTGGTGGAACATGTCGCTGAAAGTTCTGACAATTTAGTCACATGGCCGTTATTCTGATACTAGCTGGAACCGTCGCGCTTGCTGCCGCAGAAGAAACAGGTTTTCTAGAAATGTTCGCCGTCCATTTGAAAGATTTACCGTCGTTTCTTTGCCCTGGTGATAGAAGGAAATTTTCTTTATAGTTCGGCATCATACATTTTTGTAAAATTGTCGTACTCGTATAATGCATATACACGTAAAGGTATAGTGTGGATGTTTATTTTTTATTATGGTGACTTTATTTTTCAAGTGCTTTGAGGGTAGGTATTTAATTTTATTTTTCAATTGTGTGAAATTTAAATGGTCATTGGACTTCAATGCCTAAATTCTAAAATAAGGATTTGATTACCTTTGAAGTTACCGGACTCCCATGGACATATTATTTTTAAAAATGTGTCATAATAGGTTTCTGGACGCATGAATGAATTTACTCGTGCCGGGGCAGTTAAAGGTGCGTCTCTGGCCCGTGTTGGGAGAGCAATATAGATCTTACGATGGTCGAAATCAGGCTGGCCCGTCGGGCTGGAACGATGGATGGTGCATGATAGGGAAAAAATGTGTGTCCGCCATCGACTTATAACCTTTGAGCTCTTAATTCGAAACTCCGAGCGTCACAGGAACGAGTGGGGAATGATACCTATCGTATGCGAGGTTTTATTAAAAAGGTACGCAAGCCATGCAGATTTATGAATTGGCAGGGCTTAAATGTCAGAGCGGCACGATGTGATCCGGACATTGGCGACCACTTCAGTAAGTGCGTCTTAGAGCGGCTGACGCAGTCCTGGGGAAGGTATGCCATCTTGGAAGATGGGAACTTAAATGGTGGAGTGACGGAATCTTACTTCTCTTAAAGGGGAGTTTAAGAGATTGACTCGTAGAATAGGGGTAGCTCTGCGGGACGGGGTGGATGCTGTGGACAAACAGATTTAATTCACAGATCAAGGACCCCTAAAAGGCGTGCTTACAAATCGATACCCAACAAGCATAATCGGCTGAAAAAAAATTGGATTACCGAGGTTGGAAACGCGGACCCCTGGTCCCTGGGTGGGAAGCAATTATGAGAACCAAGGATGCTTTTTAAATATTTAAATAAAAGTTCGGCATTATACAAACAGCGATAAATATTTTGGAATCCAATTGTGGGCTCTCCATCAGAGCCTCATGTTCTCTCGGAGCACAGTCGGTAGCGCACTCGGCTCACCGTGCTCAAATCAGGCGGATGGCACGGATTCCCGTAATTTACACCTTTTCATATTATATTAGGTCCTTACATATGAAATTGGCGTTTTGTATGGGAGGAACATAAAGTTGATTTTTTTAAAATATAATATATTTATTTAATCAAAGTATGTACCATTGCTATCTATGCACTTTTGCCATCCCATAGGTAGTTCATCGATCCCTTTACTAAAAATAACCATTCGGACGGGAATCAATAAAAATCTTTGAAGTCGGTTTGGACTGCCCCATCGGAGTTGAATTTTTTCCCTTGCAAGAAGTTATCCAAATTTAAAAAAAAAATAGTAATCTGTTGGGGCAAGGTCCGGAGAGTACGGTGGATGTCTTAGACATTCCAATTGAAGCTCTTCTAATTTGGTAGCCGTCTGTTGTGCAGTGTGTGTGGTCTAGCGTTATCATGAAGCAGCAGTGGCCTAGAGCGATTAACCAGCATCGTTGTTGTTTAGCAGCTAGCTTTTCCATCATGGTTTGCAGTTGCTGACAATAGACATCTGCCGTAATCGTCTGGCCAGATTTAAGAAAGCTGTAGTGAACGACACCAGCACTAGTCCACCAAACGCTCACAAGTAACTTTTTTGGAGTCCATTTTCGCTTGGGGCATGGTTTGGCTGGTTCGGCAGGGTTCAGCCATTGCGATGAGCGCTTCCGATTATCATACAGGATCTACTTTCATCACAGGTAATGATTCGATTCAAAATCCCTTCATTATTGTGCCGGTTGAGTAATGCAACGCAGCAGTCAACGCGCGTTTGTTGATTTGCTTCACTCAATTCGTGAGGTACCCACCTTTCAAGCTTTTTCACCTTCCCAATTTGCTTCAAGTGGATTAAAACAGTTTTATCACTAACACCGCAGCCTGCAGCTAACTCGGACGTGGTTTGCGATGGATCCGCTTCCACAATAGCCTTCAATTCTTCATTATCAACTTTGGTCTCCGGCCGTCCACGGGGGCTTGTTCTGCAGGTCGAAATTTCCAGAACGAAAACGTTGGAACCAAAAACGCACTGTGTTTTCTTTTGCGGCACCGTCGCCATACACATCATTAATCCTTCGAGCCGTTTCTGCAGCACTGGTGCCACGGTGGAACTCGTACTCGTAAATAACGCGATATTTCAAGTTTTCCATTTTGTAAACTGAATGACACAAAGAAAAAAAACAATTGAGGAAGAAACAAATAAATTATAATTTTTGAAACACAAATAATTGAGTAAATAGTTGTATAAATTTGAATTAGGAATTCCTAACCAAAGAGAAGATATTTGAGATCAAAGTTGCCAGTACGGCAAAAAGCCAATTTCATATGTAAGGACCTAATATTAGCGTGACCGACCTGGAAGTAGAGATGATAATCAAAAACCTCGGTCCAAAAAAGGCACCAGGACTGGACAGGTTGAACGGGACCATTGTCAAACAGGCGTGGCGTTATGCAAAGAGAGAGTTTTTATCTGTGATGGAAGTCTGCCTCCGAATAGGAGTCTTTCCAAAATCTTGGAAAGAGGGCCTCATCAAGATCATCTCCAAAGGGGGCGATAAGGAGGACTCCGATCCCAAGGCGTACCGCCCGATAACTCTTCTCCCGGTGTACGGGAAGGTACTCGAAAAGCTGATCAGGGACAGGCTGGAGCGCTGTCTGTCGCCTCCTTGTGAGAGGCAGATCGGCTTCACCAGATCTAGATCTACTGAAGATGCCATTTTCTATGCGACTCAGTGGGGGGGGAGGGTGCCGGGTAAGTACGTCTGTGGGATTTTCCTTGACATTTCAGGCGCATTTGATAACGCATGGTGGCCAATGATTCTTATTAAAATCAAGAATAGAGGATGCCCGAAGTAGCTTTTTGGAATTCTGAAGAGCTACTGAAGGATAGATCCATTACGGTGATCCATGGATCCACGGTCATAGTTGTGTTAACGACCATGGGATGTCCCCAGGGTTCGGTTCTTGGGCCGTTTTTATGGAACGTGTTGTTTGACGACCTGCTTATCCTACCGCTCCCGGGCGGCTGCACAATTATTGCCTATGCGGACGATGCCCTTCATCTGCTGTCTGGTGACAGTAGAAGGGAGCTCGAAAACAAAGGCAGAGTAGCAACTAACATGGTTTTAGATTGGGGAAGTAGAAATAGATTAACATTTTCACCGCACAAGACCATGGGGTTGATGATGAAGGGTAGCCTTTGATAGAGGGAGAAATCCTACTATAAGGATGGGCGGTATTGGAGTCCGATTCTTCGATGAGGTAAGGTACCTGGGAGTGCTCCTAAACAGGGTTGGCTCATTTTTTGGCACACGCCAAGTCGATCTCAGCCAAAGCAAATGCGCTCTTCATGAAGGTTCGACGCATTAGTTGCGTCACCTGGGGACTGAGAAGCGCAGCGGTTAGGACCATTTACAAGGCGACATACATTGCGCGCCTCACGTACGCGGCGAGGGTCTGGGTGCACAAAGTCCCTGCGGGCAGTGTGCCTAGGGCCCTCCTAAGTGTTGCCTCTGTTGGCAGTGACGGGAGCCTACAGAACTGTGTCTAGCGCGGCGCTCCCAGTAATTGCGGGGGAACTTCCAGCGGATCTGGAGGTTTTAAGGTCTGTTGCGGTGAAGAAAACTAAAAAAAGGGGAATCTGTAGATTATTTCGGACTAACTCTACAGCTAAGACCCGGTGACTCTCTCACTGATCTTCTCATATCACATTAAATTAATAATTTCATATTCAATTACGCGTAGTACATATAAAAAAACATTCACCATTAGGTATTTATCACCTATCCATTCATTCTAGTTGCGAGTTTATTGTTTGTTTATTTATAATTGTTATTTATGAGTCCCAATACATTAAAAATAATATGTTTTTATTTGTCAAAAAATTGTATTATTTATTTATTGATGTATTGTAAATCATTTTTTAGATGTTTTTATTTTTTAGTTTAATTATCAGTCACGATTACTTATTTTTATAAAGTCACTTTTTTCAGTGAAGTAAAAATAAACTTTATTTAGCCAAAAAATACGAGATACCAAGGTACTTGAAATAAAGTATTTATTTAAGAAAATAAAGTAATAAATTGAAATGATCGATTTGAAAACCACCCTGTACATCAATATTACTACTTTTTGGTTCATTGAACCAAAACGAACTAAAAGTTGCGGGAGTTATGTTCAATATGCAGACTTTAATATGTTCAATATCCAAAAGGACTCATTCATTATTTACTTCCCGTGTTCAATATCCAGCTATTATATTAAAATACGTTGACACCGTAGTTTTAAACTCCGAAAATAGATGCCTAAAAGTTTTCTGTGATACACACAATTTTTTTTATCAACATCACGAATCATCCCTAATTGACCTGTAAAAACGAAAAAACGTCTCCTGAAAAATTTACTAAATGGTTGATTGAACATTCAAGAACTAAGGCAGCGAGTTGCATTAGAACACTCCATTATTTTCAATATTCGTAAAGCTCGGATTACTAACAAAATTATACCCCGGGAATAGAAGAGTAAATTTCCCTTATAATCAAAAATAAAGTTCTGGGAAAATTGAATTTCATTTTTTCGGACGAGAACTTACTTTATTATGAAAGCATAATTTAGTTTAAAAATTGAGAACTTTTTGTGTAATTAGGTAGTTTTACGAACTCAGCACTCCCTTCTCTATCAGCCGAGAGTATTAAAGCGATGGTGATGAGTATTTTGTGTTCAACTTGCCCCGAACTAGTAGGTACCTACTCTAAACATATATAAGTATGAACTTATCCGTGTCTGAGGCATCGTCTTTATCTATGGCATTCATTACAAAATGGTCGCAGCAGTTTGACGTTTATATGCAGTAATGCAGTCCTCCTGTCTAGTAAGTCCAAATATATTGTAAATTGTGTATATTTGAACTACTACTACTTTCCCTTATCCGCACCCAATGGTGCATAGGGCACTGCATTGGTACACCAAGTGCAGTGTGCATATTTGAACTAATCATTGTTATATGATATGTATTTCTCATAAAATTGTTGGAACATCGGGGCCCGTTGATTAGGCGGAACAAAATGCTAGTGATGTGCATATTGGAATTGTTTTACAACTGATTATTATAATAACCTGTTATCTGTGGCTCAACTTTTCAACGAGTGCCGATTCCGAATGAATTTTCCATAAAAACGTCACATAATAGAAGATGACTAGAGTAGATCTGTTATGGTGGCAATACTTAAACATTAAAATTGAAAAATATTCACTACTTTCAATGAAATTTGAGAAACATTATGTTTACACTAAAATCACAATCAGTAGGCTCAACAGCTCTATTTTCTTAAATACACTGTCATGTTTAATTAGAAGGAAAAGAAATTCCTAACCTAAAAATTAAGTTTGACATTTTGCGTATAGCGAGTGTTCTAGTAAAGACAAATTAACTTCCACTGTTCAAGTGAACCTAATCTATCGATAAATACGAATAATTGAGACGAATACAAATAATTTTATATAGAATATCCGTGTGATAGGACTATTAATTCAATAAATAAATTGAACAATTTTATCTACTACCTTTTAATATTAGTTCGAGTAAATAATTTGCTCGTTCCAGATACAGCGGATACATTAAGAGGAGAGGTGTAATATAGACCAGACCACAACTGAAGAGATGGAGCCGGCTACGGTTAGTGCCAAGGCTGAACCGGGGACTGGGGAAGGGGCGCCATGTCTCGACATAAGCGAGGAGACTGGTAAAGTTACTGTGAAGGCGGAACCCGGGGCTGGTCTCCATTCTGGGGAAGGGGCGCCATGTCTCGACATAAGCGAGGAGACTGGTGTGTGCTACTATGAAGGCAGAACCCGGGGCTGGCGATGTAGAAGAAGATAATCCCCATACTGAAGAATGGGCGCCATGTCTCGACATAAGCGAGGAGACTGGTGGTGCTTCTGTGAAGGTGGAACCCGGGGCTGGTCTCCATACTGGGGAAGGGCGGACCAGTACTAGCCAGTTTGAAATATCCAGCTCTATAAAGATCTTCACAGAAATGAATATCGATATCCCTGACATTAAACAAGAATGTTTGGAGTCCTCTCGAAAAGCTGAAGCCGCCATTAGTAAGTTTCTTAAAACATTTCATTATTTTTTTTCTGAAAAATTATAATATAACAACCGTTCAGGCGAATATTATCTTTTACCGTTCAGGCGAAGTTTTCGAGACATTGCCTCCTTAGGTCAGTTTCTCGAGTGCCACATCTACAAATTTACATAATTGAATTTGTGTCGCACAAACCTGAATAATTTTTCTGTTTAACAAAATCCACAAAAATACTAATGCTTGTTTTATTATTGCCGGATTCGTGAATAAAACACGATTTTCAGCTAACTTTGAGTATACACACTGAAAACAAATTTATGACGGGAAATCATTTAATTTATTCAGATTTCCGATGTAATTGCAAGATTTTATAAAAAAAGTAATGAAAAAAATACTGCAAATAAGCCTTTTCTCTAAAACATTTTGCAGGAAAAAGCTCGCAAGACAGATTTTGTGAGGAGGTTGGATAAAAATCAATATAAACCATCCAATGCACTAAAAAATATGTAAATATTTCTGTCAATAAAATTTGGTCTTGTTTTAACTCACTTCGGATGCGCACTTTATGTCGGGGCACACTGTATGTAAAGTACCGAACTCCCGTTGTTAAGTAAATAATATATTTTTTTTCAGGATCCACGAAGGCACTGAGAAAAGAAAAATCTCCAGATAAGAAAAGACCATTGCTAGTAACGGTTTCAAAACCAAAGAAAAAGCAAAATCATTTTGCTTGTTCATCCTGCGAATACACGGCCTCCTGTAAAAGTCACCTTATCGTACACGTACGCACTCACACTGGTGAGAAACCCTTCTTATGTTTAGAGTGTACCTACACATGCATGGATAAAAGTAATTTAAAGCGTCACATGGGCACTCACACTGGTGAGAAACCCTTCTCATGTTCAGAGTGTACCTACACATTTACAAGAAAACAACACCTTATGTTTCACATGCGCATTCACACTGGTGAGAAACCCTTCTCATGTTCAGAGTGTGCCTTCAAATGTAGAAATAAAAGTTATTTAAAATATCACGTGCGCACTCACACTTGTGAGAAATCCTTCTCATGTTCAGAGTGTACCTGCACATTTACAAGAAAACAACACCTTAAGTTTCATATGCGCACTCACACTGGTGAGAAACCCTTCGCATGTTCAGAGTGTACCTTCAAATGTAGAAATAAACGTTATTTAAAATCTCACATGCGTACTCACACTGGTGAGAAACCCTTTTTTATGTTCAGAGTGTACCTACACATGCACAGATAAAAATGATTTTAAATCTCACATGCGAACTCACACTGGTGAGAAACTCTTCTCATGTTCTGAGTGTACCTACACATGTATACGAAAAGATCATTTAAAATCTCACATGCGCACGCACACGAGTGAGAAACCCTTCTCATGTCCAGAGTGTATCTACACATGTAAACAAAAAAGTAGTTTAAAGCGTCACATGCGCACTCACACCTGTGAGAAGGCCTTTACATGTTCAGAAAAGAAATTTCCACCTTGTTAATATAGGAAAAAAAGTAAATCATCACATGACAAATCATTGTAGGGAAAGACCGTACTCCTGCTCGCAATGTCTGTACAAATAAAGTTTAAGTTAAGTTTAAGTAAAGTTTCTCTAATAAAACATTCTATAACCCATGTTGGCGAAAAAGATATTAGAGTTATATTGGAAAGAATGAAATTTCCGTAGCAACAAAAATCATTCTTAGTCAACGCGTCACCTCTGAAAACTAAAAACTGGTTCTTTATTTTGAAGTTAGATATTATAGTTAATTAAATGTTTGGCAGGATCTTGCAGATATCATTATGCAGGTTTTAGATTAAGGATTGTGTGTGATATTATGTTTGGAATATGAAGCTAGGGACCCAGTGCTTGTAGCGTTGTACTGGCTCCCCAATAAAGACCTTTGTCACCTATTATTTGTGTTATTCGTATGTTCAGTATGTATGTTGTTTGGCCCTGAATAAACACTCTTGTCTCGAACTCTGAGTTTTACTCGCGAAGCGCTTACGATAGTCGTATATTCCGGGAAAGTAGCATCAAGCAACGACTTGAGAGTGGCAAATTTCGTGGGCGTTTAGTGGGAGATGGAGGCTATGCCTTCACTCCGTATTCAAACGTTCCACTCCGCAACCTCGAGAATCCTATGGAAGAGGCCTACAATAAGGCTCAGATTTCCTCAAGTAATGTTGTGGAGAGATGTTGGAAGTGTGGAAACAGAGATTCCGAGCTTCGTTCGGGATGAGAGGATCTCTCGAGACAATTAAAACAACAATTGTAGCTCTGGCTGTATTACACTGTATAGCCATTGATCTAAAGGATCATCGTTTTGGTAAGAAGCCAACTATCATAAGTATTTAATCGCAGTATTCTTTTGATTAAATATTATTATTGATAATGTCTGACTCCACAGCTCTGACCCTAAGGTATAGACCTACCCACAACACCTATATACGTAGCTTAAAAAAATAAAAGTTGAGAACGAAAACAATTTTGAAAATGATTACAACGCTGGGGAAGATATCATATCAAGAGATGTTTTTATTAAACAACATTTTTAATAAGTATTTGTATCATAAAAAACTCGTTTTATGTTTGTATTATAAAATTTCATATAATAGATTAAACAAAACATGAAAATATTAATAAATAAATAATAATAAATGTTCTATCTCCATAAGTTAGTGCCATTCTTTTTTATGCTCCACTTCATAGAAGCGGAGCTTTGCCATATGCTCCTCTTCCAAGTGGCGAAGTTTCAGTGCATTCTCCTTATCCGCCAAATTCATCCTGAGTTTTGTCTCCTCTGCAAATTTTGCAGAATCCTTTCTTTGTTCCTCCAACAGCCATATCTTTTCATGCTCCCTCAAGAAATGCACTTGGTTATTAGATATAGCGCCCATATACTCTTTAACCCATTTAGACCTGAAACTATTTTTCTCACAATTTTATGAAATTTTTGTTATTAATAGAATTAAAGACGTTAGTAAATCACCAAAAAAATACGTTTTTTTTTTGTGTAAGGGTTGCTAGAAATCACCCGACCCGTATGTGGGACAGTGGGCTCATACATATATGCAAAAAGTCCAAGTATGGCAATTTATCTTATTCTTTCTTTAGTATTATAAAACAATACACCTTTAATGTGATAATACTTGTTATTTCAGATTTTTTTTTTAATTATGATAAAACAACTAAAGTTATTAGTATCATCATCATTAATTTTTAGTATGATCATTCGTGATGATAGCCCGCTAGGTCCTAGTTAGAAATAAAATATTTTTAAATTTCTATATTGCGATCCGTCTTCAAAAAGTCAATAAACCTATTGAACTTCCATTATGCCTTGAAAGCAACCATGCATATATCAAAGCAGTGTAAAATCAGAGGCATGTACCATTATTTCTCACGGATGCTAATCCCATAGGAAGGTTCTGGTCTGAACGATCCACTCGTCCCATATTTTGATTATACTGATGGATCAAGTGTGCTTGCTATACGGCTATTGTTTTTTTAAGTTGTTGCAAATATTGTTCTGTTTTATGGATATGATTAACTCCGATACCATTCGAACAAACAGATACTATGCTGTTATCATTTACAAATAATGATGTCGTCACTAACACAGTAATTGTAAAACCCTTTCTCTTTCTTTTTGTCGTTTTATTGTCAAGTAAAGGACATTTCTCATGCGATTTGATATTGTTTCAGTTACTCGTATAATGTCCGTTACTCAATTCATTTATCGGTGGTAAACCCATAAAAAAAAAGGGGAAAAAAGTCATTTTCTCCCATTCCAATGTCGAAAAGTTGGTCAGTATAGGTCAGAACAATATTGGTACCAAGACCTAAATTAGATTATTCGATATTCAGGATTGTGCTGGGACCCTAGTATAGTTCAAACCACATTATATAACCACCTAATGTTGTTCCCACCCAAAGATTGTACCCATAACTTAAGCTCAGCTTCAGTCTAAGGACTCTGCTAAGGCATACTTGGTGGCAAATGATTCATTTCCAAATTATCTTCATCTCCTGTTTTCATCTTCTGTCACATCATCCTTAGCATTATTTTTATTATTTTTTTATTTGACTTTTTGTACAAATAATTGTGTACATTGGCGGGTTTATTGCCCAAATTGGCAATTTCTTCCAACCAACCAATATAAGAACGTAGTGCGGGTATTTATCGTAAGCGCAATAACAGATCTTCAATTTTTTTACCCTTTAACATTCTCTTCATCCTCCCCATTAGTACACACACACACACACTATCACACTCAATGTCTACCTAGGGTAGACGGGAGGTAAAACAGGAATAAAATTTAAGGAAGAGATAGGAAATGTTTTTTCAGCCGTTTTTAAAAGATGTGACTGATTCGGCTTCCTTAATAGCAATTGGGAGTTGATTCCATAGTCGAGCCGCATGCACTGTAAAAGACTTGGAGTAGAAGGAGGAACTATGGGCAGGTATCAGGAGTGTATTTTGATCACGCGATCGAAGAGGTAATCCATGAATAGACAAATGAGCATTATCAGGTGGAAGTAAGAAAATGTCACTCTCTGTCATTGTATTGTTCAAATTTTCCTCTTCCAAAAAAGGTACAATATCATTAAACGTTAAAAGCCCGAAATAACGACAAATACCGCATATTTATAAAAATCACAAATTTGGTATTGTGTATAGTCCTACCGTCCCACATAGGGGTCACTATAATTCAACGGAAAAAAAATGCAACACTAATATTAAAATCACTGATAATATTGGAATAGTATGCTAAGTAGAAGTCTTACTAAAGATCTTAATTTAAAATAAAATACATTTTTATGAAAAAAAACACTTACATATATTACCTCCTCGATGACTCATGGAAAAAATTAACACTGTTTTAATCTGTGTCTATATTCAATCTCTGACAAATTTCAGCAAACTGATATTGTTTATATATGAATTAATTATCCCTCTTCTTGAACATTAAGATAAATTTGTAACATAATACTTATTGGGTTCATCAGCACATTTTTTATAACCTACTGTCCCATATGTGGGACGGTGGGTCTAAATGAGTTAAGACACTGTCTTAATAATGTCTAAAATAAAATAAAACAACATCTTTGTGATAACATCGCGATGTAAAAGGGAGATGTAAGAATAGAAAACAAATTCAAATGGAAAACCAATTTTGGTTTCTTTTATCTGGTCCTGTCCATTTATACTGAAAGTAATTGGTAGTAATGAGAATAAAGCCATCAAAAAAACAAAAAAACTCTCGTTAGTATATTCAGAATAAAGAAAGATGTGGATTGAGAATTTATTACATACATTTCAAATTTTAGTTTCTCGTAGGTTCCGTTCGGTATTGACTATTGATGTTTGCTTTTTTGTTTGTTGTTTGTTCCATAGACTATAAATAAAATATAGGCTTGTTCGCAAGTGTACGTGACAGTGTGGCACCACACAAAAAAATAACCATAGCGTAAGCTATGCGCTGTTACACCAGCGGCAGCGGTGCGATTCTCTTAAGGTTTAAGACACTTCTGCGCATACTGAATTCAGTACAAAATCGTATGCGCAGTAGTTCACAACAAAATTAACAGAATTGAGATCCAGGTCATAAATATTTTTTTAAGTAAACTTTTTCTCAAACCAGGTTTAACTAGTTACACCAGGTTAACTTAAGTAGGGGTTTGAGCTTGTTTTAACGAGTTTTTATAAGTAAGGCCCTTCAAAGATGAAGTGAATTTTTTTAAAATTCGGGAAAATGGATATTCGAGCGTTCACAAGGCTAATGACCTGTCGTAAGTTATTTAATTTAATTTAAATTTACAATGATTTACAAATTGAGTGGTTTTTATTATATAAAAACAATTTATTTATACAATATTTAAAATTCCATGAAAACCAGAAAAACGGGACATCGACCATTTAAAATCATGAAAAAAAATCAAGAAACACTGCACTTAGTGTACCAATACAATGCCCTATGCACCATCGGGAGCGGATAAGGGAAAGTAGCAGTAAGTAGCCAATTTAAGGCTGAGATAAGCACTATCGACAATATTAAAAGAGGCCTATTATGATAGTTCTATCCAGAGTTTCTCTGTCTCTGTTGACAAATCAATAATAATAAATCTGGTCTTTTTAATTAAACACCAGACAATATAACTACGTTTGTATGGAGAAGGTTGCATTAAATTGATGGTGATGTAGTTTTCATAGAAATCGAGTATTTTGTTGTTCAACATTGCCCCGAACTAGTAGGTACCTATACTCTAAATCTGTGTCTGAGGTATTATCACTGTCTATGGCATTTATCTTTCACAAAATGGTCGCAACAGTGTTGCAGATGGAGACGAATTTTCCCCTTTCCTGTCGAATTTTTGGGCCAAATATATTGAGAAAACGGGAAAAACGGGAAGATTCCGAAAAAGGTGTATTTCTCTTAAAAAAAAACGGGAATTTTCGCACTTGTGGGCTCTATTTATGTGAATTTCGCCATTTTTCGTCCAAATACATCGATTTTATTTGTTTTCGACCGTTCTAATGTTTCAATGTTCTTGTGAACTTTAAGATGTTACTTAACTATTTTTATTAAATAAAAGCCCGCTCTGTTGGGGTAATATGACCTTTTTTATGTTTTTAATATTTCAAAAATGCCATAACGTCGGAACATATTTTACCAACCTAAAAATGGCAACGTATAGCATCTGACTGTGTTTAATTGGTTTTCATTGCACACATTATACGACCACTAATGTCTCCTGAGTCTTTCCAAATACACACAATGACTAAAAATATCATTTTTTCTTCAAAATGAAACGTTTTTAAGTTCACTTTTGAGAGAAAACGGGAATTTCTGGCCGAAAGTGGGGAAAATTTGGCAGCGCCGGTGGGAGAAGCCGTCTCTCGGATCTGGCAGCACTGGGTCGCAACAACAGCCTGACGTTTATGCATTCCTCGTGTCGGGTAAGTCCAAATGTATTGTAAATTGTGTATATTTGTACTAATAATTGGAATATATAATGGATTTATCATATAGTGAATCAGTCAATAATAATTAGTTCACTATTTATTATTGTTGGAACGTCGGGGGCCACTTATTAGGCGGATCAAGATGCAAGCATCACTAGTGACGTGCATAACCGAAATATTTTTACAACCGATTATTGTGATAACCTGTAGCGGAAAATTATTTTGTCTCTGGTTTGTAATAGAGTTTACATAGAAAACTCGCTTTACGCGAAATGTCATGTCAAACCAAATTTTCAGGTTAGGAGTTTCTTACTCTTCGATTTAACATGACAAAGAGTGGAGCCGCTACGGTTTTTGAAAATAAAGATGTTTCAAAGTTATTGAGACTACTAATTGTGATTTTTTGTATGTACAGAATGTTTCTCAAATTTCATTGAGAGTAGTGAATATTAAATGAAAAAACTGGGAGTGTGGCGTGGAGTAGCGGGCGCCGCATTCCAAACAGTATAAAAGCGTCTGGAGATCGGATGTTTACTCGGTTAAAACCAAATTCCGCCTTTATAACCATACTGCATCACACCATGTTCTCCTCTATGGCTGCGAATCGTGGCACTTAACCAGGGCCCAAAATACCAGACTTCTGAGTGCAGTGAAATATGTGTCTTAGAAGAATTTTAGGTGTGCGGTGGTCTGACTGTGGATTTTTAATTTAATATTGAGCATTCTGATAAGATCACATGTGAAATCTTCGCTTAAACTTGCGCGAATATAAGGAAAATTAATAAAGGTTAAATGATTAGTGTTATTAAAATCTTCTATAAAATAAAAAAAAACTACAAATCGACGGTCCCAACGTATACTGTCGAATCTGCAAAAATGCGATTTTCGTTAAAATTGTTTTAAAACTGTCCAATTTACATAATATTTAAGGTACTAGTTAAAAAAAAAAAAAATTCCTCTTAAATTTTTGGGGTTTTTTGAATAGAACGTTATTTTTTTTTTTTGAGCACCTGAAAATTTCATGTAAATTGGACAGTTTAAAACAATAAAACGAAAATCGCATTTTTGCAGATTCGACAGTATACGTTATACAGTATACCGTTGGAATAAATAATCAGTCAACTTACATGGGGTATATTTTGATACCCCCTGGATGTGAGAAATCTTTTAAAAAATGTATCGTCTGGGTTTTTACCTCTTTATATTTCTTTCTTTTCCCTCTCTTTATCTTCTAACTTTAAATATTGGATTTGCTCGTTCCAGATACAGCGGAGACATTAAGAGGAGAGGTGTAATATAGACCAGACCACAACTGAAGAGATGGAGCCGGCTACGGTTAGTGTCAAGGCTGAACCGGGGACTGGCGATGTAGAAGGAGATATTCTCCATACTGAGGAAGGGGCGCCATGTCTCGACATAAGCGAGGAGACTGGTGGTGCTACTGTGAAGGCGGAACCCGGGGCTGGTCTCCATACTGGGGAAGGGGCGCCATGTCTCGACATAAGCGAGGAGACTGGTGGTGCTACTGTGAAGGCGGAACCCTGGTGGGGGCTGGTCTCCATACTGGGAAGGGGCGCCATGTCTCGACATAAGCGAGGAGACTGGTGGTGCTACTGTGAAGGCGGAACCCGGGGCTGGTCTCCATACTGGGAAAGGGGCGCCATGTCTCGACATAAGCGAGGAGACTGGTGGTGCTACTGTGGCGGAAGGCGGAATACTGGGGAAAGGGGCGACATGTCTACCCCGGGGCTGGTCTCCATACTGGGAAAGGCCATTCTCGACGCCATGTGCTACTGTGACAAACCCGGGCTGGTCTCCATACTGGGGAAGGGGCGCCATGTCTCGACATAAGCGAGGAGACTGGTGGTGCTACTGTGAAGGCGGAACCCGGGGCTGGTCACCATACTGGGGAAGGGGCGCCATGTCTCGACATAAGCGAGGAGACTGGTGGTGCTACTGTGAAGGCGGAACCCGGGGCTGGTCTCCATACTGGGAAGGGGCGCCATGTCTCGACATAAGCGAGGAGACTGGTGGTGCTACTGTGAACCCGGGGTGGAACTGGGGAAGGGGCGCCACTGGAACTGGTGGTGCTACTGTGAAGGCGGAACCCCATACTGGGGAAGGGGCGCCATGTCTCGACATAAGCGAGGAGACTGGTGGTGCTACTGTGAAGGCGGAACCCGGGGCTGGTCTCCATACTGGGAAAGGGCGCCATGTCTCGACATAAGCGAGGAGACTGGTGGTGCTACTGTGAAGGCGGAACCCCGGGGCTGGTCTCCATACTGGGGAAGGGGCGCCATGTCTCGACATAAGCGAGGAGACTGGTGGTGCTACTGTGAAGGCGGAACCCGGGGCTGGTCTCCATACTGGGAAGGGGCGACCATGTACTACATAAGCGAGGAAATATCCAGTGAAGGCTGTCACGATCTTCACAGAAATGGAGGGGCGCCATCCCTGACATTAAACAAGAATGTTTGGGATCCTCTCGAAAAGCTGAAGCCGCCATTGTCTCGACATAAATTTTAATATTTAAGGCTCATTTCACAGAAATTTTTTTCTGAATAAAACCATAATGTTTATTGTAACAAGCGATTTTGGGCAAATATTTTCAACAAATAAGTGCTACGTCTGCGAACCCCTTTCCACTCTCTTTATCACCCCTTACATACATTCCAGTTTCGGATCAACCCCTCACCTAAAAAGGGCGAGCATCACCTGAGACCATACCACTGGGCCAAGGAATAAGTTTTTAATCGAAATAAGATTAAAAAAGTCGGAACCCGGGGCTGTATATTTTATTTGTCATATAATTAATATATCATTTAAATGATTTAAGAAAACTTCATCATTGGTCTTCCATTCTTAATATTAACTAAGTATAAATGATGAAGTTTATCCTTTACAAACTTAACTATATTATGCACTCCTAAAAATGATTAAACTTTGTTTCGTCATATTATACATTATATTTTTATTAAACAAACATTAAAAAAGTCGAAATATATGCTTTTGAAAAATGATCTCTCAAACAAATCTGGTAAAATACGTAGGATATGAACAAATCTTTAACCAAAAATGCAGATTCCTGCAAAGGCTGGAAGACCTGAATTGTCGACAAAATTTTATTATTTCGGGTCATTTACATATGACACGGTCACGTAAAGCGAATGGATGACGAAAGAAGTTTAATCTAATAAGAAACATATGTTTGTGTGTAAACAGGATTTAGTTTCGAATAATCCGAAAAAGACATTGGCATGATCAAGTAAAAACAAATGGACATGTAAGAAGTCGAAATATGAACCAAATGTGCGTGAATGAAAAGATGCCATGTTTAAGTGGAGGATTTGAGTTTCGACATGCCAGGACAGATATTTGTGTTGTTCTATTTCTTTCTCTTTATTTCTGAGAAAAATTCTCATGTTTGGCGTAATGGTTAGTAACATATGACTTGCGTCATAAATAAATAAGCACTGGTGAGAAAAATACACATAATCAGAGAATTAATAAATCTATTAAAAAATGGCTGTTTTACTTGAATTGTAAAAAATATTCACTATTGGTGAGAATTGTAATCAAAACATGATATTATCAGACTTAGTTGTATCTTCACTGTAAACTAAGTTATGTACGTTAAATGTCAACTGCGCAGATCACCTGGTTCAGAAACCCCTTTGCATGTTCAAATGTACCTTCACATAAAACATATTAAGAAACAGTTTAAAGCCTTCACAATTTTCAAAACTCACTGAAAAAGCAAAACCGTTCATGTTAATATGCAAGTGTGAATACAAACATTCAGGAAAAGTAATTTAAAAATCACATGCGCACTCAACACGAGGAAAAACTTATTCATGTTCAGAGTGTCACAATACACAAAAATTATAAAAAAAGGTAATTTAAAATATCACATGCGCACTCACACTGGTGAGAAACCCTTCGCATGTTCAGAGTGTACCTACACATGTATACAAAAAGGTAATTTAAAATCTCACATGTTAACTCAATCTGATGAGAAACCCTTCTCATGTCCAGAGTGTACCTACACATGTATAAAAAAAGCTAATTTAAAATATCACATGCGCACTCACACTGGTGAGAAACCCTTCTCATGTTCAGAGTGTACCTACACATGTATATTAAAAGTCATTTAAAGCGTCACTTGCGCAAATCACACTGGTGAGAAACCCTTTGCATGTTCAGAGTGTACCTACATATGCACTGATAAAAAGTAGTTTTAAAGCGTCACATGCGCAATCACACTCATGGAGAAAACCCTTTCTCATGTTCAGAGTGTACCTTCACATGCAACATAAAAAAGGTTTAAAATTTTCACATGCGCAATCATTTCTGTGGTAAGAAACCCTTCTCATGTTCAGAGTGTACCTTCACATGTATAGAATAAATGTAATTTAAAGTATCACATGCGCACTCACACTGGTGAGAAACCCTTCGCATGTTCAGAGTGTACCTACACATGTAGTATACAAAAAAGTAATTTAAAATCTCACATAACGGTGTTAACTCACACTCTGGTGAGAAACCCTTCTCATGTTCAGAGTGACCTACACACATACTGAAAAAGTCATTTTACTCGTCACATGCGCACTCACACTGGTGAGAAACCCTTCTCATGTCCAGAGTGTACCTACACATGCACACTTAAAAGTAATTTAAAGCGTCACATGCGCACTCACACTGGTGAGAAACCCTTCGCATGTTCAGAATGTACCTTCACATGTATAAGAAAACATGACTTAATGTCTCACATGCGCACTCACACT
>JAGVSP010002850.1:0-22247 GCA_022494985.1 Micrasema minimum
CATCTGGAAAATAATAAATAAAATACGGAATAATACTTTAGTCCTTATATTGAACATTGATGAATTTTATCGATCAATATATTTTCCCGTGAAACCGCCCGGCTCTTTTGTAAATTGGTTTACTTGGTAACCTTACGAAGTAAGATATTTTTCATTGTAATGCTCTAAACGTTTCTATGGTTTTAAGGTCCGGAAAAGTTTGATTGGAGTCATATACACGTGACACCGCACGCACCGTGAAATTTGGGGCATCATCACCATGATCATTTAGTTTATTTAGGTCCACAGAAAGACATTAAACTCCCCATGCCGCATCCACTCCTCCCGATACTTTACCATCCTCATCCAATGTCTTCTAGAAAATCGCTTTGTATCATCAACCCCTCTCGTTGATGGACGTGTCATCTTGAACTTTGGTTTAAGATTACATCCTTTCTAATTTTTTCAATGGTCAGTGTTTTTTACAAAATTGAGAATCATTAACAGATTCTGGAGCTCCGTTGTCACATTTAGAGATTTTATTGATTTATTTTAAACACATCAACAGGCCAAGAGGCCCAATAACAGAAGACAACAACATCGCAAACACCCTGGCAACACATTTATTATTATTATTATTATTATTATGGATAATTTAAACAGCGCCGTTTTCGTAGAAATGAACCTAAAGGGCACTTCAAATAACGGCTCGGAAAATTTAAAGTCAGTGAAAAATCAATTTCTGAGTAGAAAATACCATTATCAAAATTAATCAACTGTGAGAGTGAAATGATGTTTCTTTCGAAACATGATTTTACTCTCACAGTTGCGCACTTCTGGTGGGAGAGCATTCCAAGCCACAGGGCCCGCAACCACAAAAACGCGTTCTCCAAATTTTGTGCGCCGATTACGGATCGGTACTAAAACCCCGCCTTTAGCTGCAGATATAGCTGATCGAAGTGTGAGACGTCTCTCAGCCAGTTTATCCGGAGTGCAAAGCTCCTTCAAATACTCTGAAGCGGCATCATGCATGGCTTTGTACATTAGCCAACAGAGTTTGTATTCTACCCTTTGTGGAAAGCGCAGCCAGTGCAGTTTCTTTAGCAGTGGAGTGATGTGGTCGAACTTAGAAATTCCGAAAATAAGTCTAGCTGCAGCGTTCAATACTGATTGCAGGCGATTTGATATCTTATTTCGTTTTGTTTCAGTGACAAGCCTTCATCAATCTCCGCTCCTACGTCACCAGGCAAGGGCACATCTTCGTGTTGCCCTCCGCAGTGCACGTGTCCATACTTCGGCGACAAACCGGCCCCTCCGCCAACTCGGCCCACACTGGTTGTCCGCTGGGAGGGCGGAGCCGCGAGGACCCGCACCCAAGCAGCATCCAATCACAGCTCGGGTGGCGCCAACGCGGCCAATCACAGCGCAGCGCAGACCCAGCAGCGGACCGCCTCCTTGCTGTCTCGGACGAGCTCGAGACACGGAAGAATTATAAGGCTGGAACAGAAGGCGACCAAAGTGCTGGGAGTTGTGTTTTTACGTTTGTGATTCTGTGGACACCGTTTTTTGTGCTAAATCTAGTGCCTAGCATATGTGAAGAGTGTGAAAGAAGAGTGAGCCATTGGGTAAGTTAACTATTTATAAATTTCTAGGTTACTCTTCACACGATCTCCTACTGTCACCTGCCAAACTCTTTATAGCCGCTACATCATATATCTTCGATTATCTGATTAATGTGGTTATTTCTAGAGTGACTTCTGACGTAATTGGCCTCAATTTACTTCCACAGTGGTAAAAAGCAGGCCCAGGTGCCTGATGTTATGACCTTTCCAGCTGAATCGTTGTCTGGCAATCCTATTTAGGAGTAGCCTTGTTTCACCAACAAATTAAACAACAAAAAATCTGCGTTTCGTGGTGTTGCAAAATCCATTTTTGATCATTTCTGGAGAAGTTCTTCCTAGGAAGTTCCTATTCACAGTCACACACGAAGGCAAAATTATAAACAAATCAAGAGAAAGGTTCGATTCCCGGTGAGAACACAAAAATAAAAAGTGATTTTTCTCAAGCCTGGGTATTTGAACCGTTGTTCCACTCTGTAATTGGTTAATTAATCCTAGCTTGATGGTTAAAAAAAAAATATTTGCGAAGTTATCATTTTCATTTTTATGTGAAAACCACATTTAAATAAATATTTCTATAAACCCCGTCGGGAATCGATCCCGGGACCTCATGCATGGTAGGTCACAATCTAAAAATACCAATTTGATTGTGACGTATTCATGTTTTTATCTCAGTTGCAGATATTGGGTAACCTTTAGATTTTAACAAAACCCCGTGGGTAAAACCTATGTGCGTATTTTGGGTAATTTATTATTGTGTAATGGGAATGAGAAAGTGTATCTGATAACAACCCCACTTGCCAAGTGGGTAGAACGCCGGCCGTTCACGAATACCTTTTCTTATTTTGTAACTGTTATCTCAAAATGAACAAGGAATTAATAAATTATTTGCATAGATAGGTATTTAGAATACACGCTTGATTTCAATGACCTTAAGTTTGAACATGTTTAACCCTCGATCCGTCGCGTGGGGTCTAAAAAAATTATAAAGTTTCGCACTTAAAACTATCCGCGGCACACAGAGCCTTACGTACCTTCCTAAAAGGGTTTGGAGTTTATTGAAACTTAATACCGATTGGATGTATAGGTATCCACCAATAAATGATGTCCATTTAACCATATGGACACACAAACTAAATTATAAACCGACTTCTCAAAATACAGGGTCGGTGTCGTTAGTTGGATAAGTCTAATGGGTCGTGTATATATTGAAAATGCCTGCAAAAATACAGCTATGTAATTATTAAAATTTGGTATGCAAAAATATTGTTTTGTAAATTCTATTTGTGAATTCCAAACTTGGTTCTATTATAATGTTGTTAAGCGGTGCAGTAAAAAAATGATAAAATGGCGAATCAATAAATAATATAAAAATAATACAGTTTCAAAATAAAATTTGATTCCAGGTGTTCGACTTTGTGACGTGGCTCGGTTACGCCAGCTCCATGGTGAACCCCATCTTCTACACCATCTTCAACAAGGTGTTCCGCGAGGCGTTCCGGAAGGTGCTGCTGTGCAGCTACTGCCGCCGGGCCAGGTGGGTGCCCACCAACAGGTAGCGACTACAGCACGGGGGCCCGCGCCACGGCCCGACCTCCATGCCCTTCGCCCTCTGAGACATGGCGTTCGACCTGCCTCCTCATTCCAGGAGTCAGTCTTGCAGACTAACGTCTGTGGTGCTATAAACTGGAATCAAACTTTGTCAACTGTGACATAAACAGTCATTTATTATATAGTGATGGACTCAATGAATCAGAAGCTAGTGATTTTGGGATACCGCAAGGGACAGTTCTTGGTCCCCTTCTATTTCTCACTTATGTGAACCATTGTTTATTCCTAACCAACGGTTTTTCGAACGTGTCTAAATCCTTGAATTCAAGGATTATCAAATAAAGCCTCCTTCATAACGTCAATTTTCAAGCTAGTTCTCAAAACTACAAGTGTGGTGCTGCAAATACTGTACCTGGGAGCCAACAAGCCAACATCTTCAAAATCATCGTTTTTCAGGCACCATCGCAATTGAGTGACTTTTAGCTCTAATTTGCTGTACTTTTTCAACTCATTTTTCTTCAAAGCTGTTGTACTTATGTATTTATAATAAAATGAATAAAAAATACAGCAAACTGCATCAATCAATAATTTTGAACATCATTAGCAAGATCAAAAATAAATGTAAATAAAGTTTGATTTTGGCATCAATTTTATTCAGTGACGATAAAATTAAATTATGAAATGAAACAACTTTGAATTAACAGTTTTTTCACAGCACACGAGTTTATTTAAAAATATGTACTACAAGTTTTAAACGTCAGAGCTTTCATATCATCAAGTACACTTAATATATTTATATTATAAGTACTCGTATAGCTGATTATTATTTATTATTTTATTGTTTTTTACGCCCCATAGGGCTTTTACATAGACATTTTAAACTGAATTACACAGTAGGTAGCTATTCATTACCGCCAGACGATGGCATCCAGACACTGTTCCCTAAACTGCACTAGATTTGTGTTTAAAACATCAATATTGTTAGTATATTTGTTGGCCAGTTGTTTTTGATGATAAACGTTCTGAAAGTTTGAAACTGGTACTTGAAAGTTTATATTTTTAAGTAAACTCGTGTGCGGTGAAAAAGACAAAGTTGTTTAATTTATTTAAATTGTAGAAAATTTAACAAAAAAAATTCAAACAGGGTACCTGTTCATAGAACTCGTCACCTTGCACTATTTTATTTACCACATTCCTCCGGGAACTACTTGAAAAATAGTTTTCTTAAGCGATTGCTGAGCACCTTTGATGATATTGACATATTCAGTTGTAATTATAACCTCTCTATCAGGTCCCTTCGTACTTCTCTTTACTTCCCTGTAATCGCTCCTGTTACCCGGTGGGGTTGCAGATGGTTATTTGTAGGTTTGATGAAGTATTGAGGGATGATTTAGTTGTTGCAGTTGCAGCGGGGTGTGTTAGTTGTTCTAAAGCTGCTCAATATGTTTTTTTCTTTTTTTAACCATTCAACTAATCATTGTTTTACAATTCTTTTACTGTTTACGAACTGTTAATAATTAGCTTTTATGGTAATTACGATAAAAGCTGATTAATTGATAATTGAAGCTAATTTGCTTCAATTTTTGCTTCACTGATTGTGTGCTTTTTTTCATTTGAAAAAGCAGTATGTTCTCTGACAAAATAAACATTAAATAATAAAGTAAAATGTACATTTAAAAAAGCTTGCAATCGGTAAAATGCATCTCCTTAAGACGATAATTTTAAAGATATGCCTTTTGACTAAGGAATAAAAAATCTATTTCAATGTAAAAAATTCAGCAATAAAATAGTTTTATTTTTATATCCCTACAGAGATGAGGGAGAATTTTTTCAAATTCAGGAATATGGATATTCGAGCGTTTACAGGGCTTATGACCTGTCATTGGCTGGGTTAAGTGGCCACTTTATGTAGGTACTACAACATTCTCCATTCCGCTTATTAGCGAATATCCACACCAGGTAACATTTTTTATTTTATATTTATGCTACGAATCAAGAATCATCCACCAGCGAGTTGAACGCGCCATCTATGCATTGATATTGTAGTTAAGTATTTATTAGCAAATTACTTTATTTTGTAGTTAAGACTCTTCTGACGAGTTAAATTAAGTACTAGTAATTGCCTGCAGATGCCTCTGCAATTTATTTTACTTATATTTAGACCAGGAATTTTATACGCTCGAATATCCATATTCCTGAATTTGAAAAAATTCTACCTCATCTCTGTAGGGATATAAAAATAAAAATATATGCCAACTCCCGTCTTGGGATAAATCTAGATTTGTGTACAAGTATTTGAACACGACCCAAAATGTTCAATAAAATAGTGGTCAATTAAAGGGAAATTAACTAAACTTAATTTAAGATTAATTTATTTATGTTAAAAATTACACTGAGGTAAGATTTTACTCTGGTAGAATATTGTCGATTCAGGAGGCGACTATACTTTTTTCGTGTTTATTTGATAAGGAAATTAAATACTTAAATAGGTCATATTGTCGCCTGTAGCTCAATCACAGATGACTATCGACGTGCTAATAAGCGACGTGATAACGATTTCTCACCACGGATGTTTAACGTTTTCGCGATCACAATGGAACATCCGTTAAAAGTTATCGATCGGGATTATTAATTACCGCTTTAAATATGGAAAATAACCCAAAACTATAAGTTATGTAAAATAATTTAGTTTTATAGAATTTTAATTGTTTGTGCACAATTTATCATGCTATTTATTTGCTTAAAATCAATAAAACGAAACATTTGTCAAAGTATGCCTTTCATCTATGGTGCTTGGCAACGCGACCGTGATATGAACGTATGTTCATTGTGATCGGTCAAATGCTTAGCACGTTTTTAAGCACGTCGACAATCATCTGTGATTGAGCTACTGAGCGACCATATCTTATTATTTTAAGGCAAATCGCTTGAAAAGATGATTTATGATTAAAAAAAAGACTGGAGTTTTATTAAAAGATTTCAATTGTTCATATTATTTTAATGGTGATTTAATTATTTTGACGGGAAAAATTAAAAAAAATAATAATCTAACTAGGTGTAATATTATTACGTGTTTAGGATAAATACTTATTAATTTTTAGTAGAATTTTTTTTAGTTTTTTTTATTTGTAAATTATTGTCTGTACATAAAAATCACAATTTAAAATGTAGTGAATCAGGAAATACTTATAGTTTTTGAGAAAATTGAGTAAGGAGTTGATAAATAATAAAAGAAAAATTATTTAGTCAAATTAATACTATCCACAAAGAAAACTATTGCAAAAACCGAATTTCAATCAGAATTTTAGGCCATTTTACTTAATCTGTGGTACTTATGAAAATGTTAAGAGAAGAAAGAATATTATGTTTAAAAAATCTAAGATTCAAAAGTCGTATTATTTTATTCGACTCCAAATATGTTGTAGATTCATCAGATTTCGGGTTGTACTATATGTTTTGTTACTCCATGTATATTATATAATGAGCTATAAAGTGTAAAAGTACCTACATAATATTATGTGTGAAATTTCGTACAAATGCGAGTACATAATAAAATTGTCAATTTTTTGGGTTTCATATATTTTTTAATGCAATCGTAATAAAATCGATTATTTTAGATGTATAAAATCCATTTTAATATTTATTGTTTTATTGTGTGTATAATAAAAAGTGTATTTATTTCGTATTGCATTAAAAAAATATATAAATTAAAACGATAAATTAGAAAAGGTTTCAATGCGCAGCGCAGTTTTTAAAACCACTAAAAAGAAATGGGATTTTTTTATTTTTTACTATATATTACTCTTGCTGTAATACCTGGCCTGACCTTAATGGTTCTCAAAAAGTTAATTACTCAATCGAATAAGGTGTGACCAAGATTTTTTATTAGCTTATCAATTGAAATGAAAAATTACAAGACGATAGGTGCAATTATTGTTTAAATTGGATGATAAATAAGCGAGATACGCGACGTTGAACGTTGAAATTTTTAATTTCGACTGAATAGGTAAATCGAACATCTGCCAAACAGTGCCAGAGAGAATAAAAAAGCACTTTACTTCGAGTCTTCCTGTTTTTTTTCTTTCATCATCATTATCATACCATATCCACTCCCTATGTGGAGCATATGGAATCCACAAACTGCCTCCAGGCCAAGCGATCGGCCGCCAGCTCCCGTGCATCCACCCAAGTCAAGTCCACGTCCCGCAGCTCTGACGCAAACTGCCGACGAATTGTCAACAGTGGACGACCAGGACGCCGTTTTTTCTTTACATCACGCAAATTCATCCTAATTTTAATCAAATAAGTTATGCTGGACCGAAAAAAGACTCAATAGTCTTTAAAACAGTCTAGGGAAAGGGTGGGGCTTTCATTATTTTTTCTTTCTACCACAATCGAAGCACTCAACGGCGTCATACATGGACAGGTCGTAAGCCCTGTAAACGCCTATATAATCCATATTCGTTGCCAAAGCTTCTTTGTCTCTTTTGATATATCTATAATGATTAGTCCGTCATGGGTATAACTTAGTATTTGTACACATTCAGAATTTAGTTAAATTATATTATCTAAAACCCACATTTTGAGAATCTTTTGATGAAAGAATAAAAATAAGAGGAAATGGGAATTCGTGGTGATGAGATCGCAATCTATTAAATAGGTTAGAGAAGGAAGGGGGGTTACCGCGTTCTTTTTTCAAAAACCAAATTATTTTCGCGGGAAAACCGCTTTGATCTCGAAATGACATCACGCCATCATTTCTTTTGTTAAACAGCTGTACGATTTGTATACCCTCATATATATACAATTAGGGTGTCCCTTATTTTTCAACTTGAGTATTGTTAAAAAAAAATTGAAAAACTTTGAGGCCTTGTCGGCACGAGTTAAAATCATTGTACATATATGAAATTTCGTATCTAAATAGGCCATAGTAATTGTAAAAAAGATAGTGGGTATGCGTTTTCAAAATCGAAAAAAAAATTTTTTTGGTCCCATACTATAATTTATTTTCACCCTACTAGGATGTCCCATATTTTTCAACTTGATTATTATTTGATGCATAGGGCCCATTTACTTTTGTTTTGCTATATAGCACCTGTTCAGAAAATTTCAGTTCATTTGGAGTACAGTAACCCGTGCCGACTTGCATCGGAACATGTTCATACAACATGAAGGGAATTTCTCTAATTTTGAAAAACTTTGAGGCCTCGTCGGCACGAGTTAAAATGACTGTACACATATGAAATTTCGTATCTGAATAGGCCATAGTAATTGCAAAAAAAATAGAGGGTATGCGTTTTCAAAATCGAAAAAAAAATATTTTTTGGTCATATAAGGGACACCCTAATATACATATATACAAATCTGAGCACTTTTCTAAATTAAACTCAATAAAAATTTCTTTTTTTGTGCGTTTCGTTAAAAAATTGATGTTTTAGAAGACTTCGGTAGCAAGATTTTTAAACATATAAGGGGATTTTTTTGTGTTTTGCTATTACGAATGTGCAATCCATAATCGACGGTTGAAAGGAAAAGGTTACTAAGCGCCATAATGTGTGCAAAGGAAAATGATATCTAGTGACATGATATTATTATGTCACTTGGTATCATTATTCTTTGCAGATATTATGTCGCTTAGTCACTGTTTCCTCTCCACCGTCGATATGCTCCACATAGAGAGCGGAAATTGATTTATAATGATTACTATATCGTCACCTAAATAATACAACTAGGTAACTCTGATTTTGACGTTGATGGGAAAACGAATTTCAAATTTGTATCATAATAACCTATTATTCACATAAATAAATCTTTACTAAGCCCTTATCAGCATCCAATAGTGCATAGGGCATAATAAAACTTTACTTAAACAAATTTCATAAACAAATAATTGTAATTATTTTTTTTATTTCATAAATTTCATAGACATGGCATGATCAAGTAAAACAAGTGCTTGAAAGTGGGCATGTATAAGAAGTCGGAATGATCGACGTGCGTGCATGAGAAGATGAATGAATGTGGATGAAGCAAGATAAGTATGCCAGGACAGAGTGGTGTTGCGTTCTATCCTCTCTGCCTACCGCTTCGGGGAAATGGCGTGCTGGTTAGTTAGTTAGTAAGTTATTAGTTTATTGGTGGGTAGTAGTAATGGGAATAATTTGACAACGTTATTTGAATAATTAAGAGAACAAGTATTCCAATTTTCAAAAAAGGCAAAAATGGAAGTTATCTAGTTGGAGTATTGGTGGCGAAATTCACTTTTCTTTTTCTTTTAGTTTGTATAATAGGTATATGTATTTTTATATTTAGTCTTAGGTGTAGTTAAGATCGTATAATATGTTATTATATAATTTATGTTAAAACCCGTGTGTTAGTTTAACTAACTCCATTCAGGCACACATGCATTTAAACTTCTTTTAGCCCTTCTTTCATCACTCATTCGCTCCACATGACCAAACCATCGTAAAAACCCTTTCTTAATTTTGTCGATAATGCTTATCTCAGCCTTGCACTCTGCTCTAATTTCGACATTTGTACACTTATCATACATAGTCTTACCACACATTCGCCTGAGAGATCGCATTTCAACAGCATTCAGTCTACTTTCCTTCTTTTTCCAACACCAAGCATCACTACCATACATAAGGGTTGGTACTAGAACTCCGTTGTGTACTGCCAATATTGCTTCTTTCGATAAGTTTTTATTTGCCACCATCGATTTCAAGGCACCATTAACTCTGTTTCCGGCACTAACCCTTAAATAAAATTACTTGATCAAAGCATAATCAATTCTTGATAGGGACATATTTGTCGATAACCTGCATAAACTTTTTTATCGACCATGTAGACAAGTTTGTAATATCTCATTTGTAATCGCTACCCTTAAAAAGATTTTTTTTTTTAATACGCAGAAAGCTATGGTTGCGTTTTAAGCTTGCATATTCCTTTAAAATTGGAGCTTTGAGGCTTTTTTACAGCTTATGATTATAAAAGCCAAGATAAGTATCTTTTAAAATAAGTTTTGCACCTCGAAATTTTTACTTACAGATAGGATCTTTTGCTTAAATAAGATTTTAATAAAATTCAAGCTCGGGTATGAGAAATATTAAAAAACATTATTTATTTAAATCAAAGCTTAAAATCTTATGTACATTAATTTGAATAAATTTTCTCATTTATTGAATTGGTCTTAATAGAAAAACACGATAGATCAGTTATTAAATAACACAAATTCGGTAGAGGATTGACACTGAACCGTAAGACTGATCGTCTTGCGTTCATGAACCCACTACTATAAAACATCAGTATACACTCACTTGGTGTACCTATATACGCAGTGCCCTATGCACCTTTGATAAGAGAAAAAAGAAATGTTATGCTTTCATGTGTATTATACAATAAACATGTTACATTTTTGTATCGTCATCATCATCATCATCGTGACTCTAAATCCGCTTCCTTTGTGGAGCATATGCGGTGCGATTGCCCAATTCGTCCGTAGTTCTGATGGCGAATTGTTGTGTAATAGTGCATAGGGCACTGACAATTTATTACAAGAAGGCAAAGTGATCAGTCTTTCGTTTCAGTGCCAGCCCAAGGCATCACAAATAAAATATGTTTAGCGAAAACTTTAATTTTTTAACCACTCGGGAATCGAACCCACGACCTCTTGCACTGCAGCCAGACGCGCTACCACTACTCCACGAGGCGGACAATACAGACAATTTCTAAAGTTTTTTTTTTCTATAAACGTACTATTTAACTAAGCAAAAAAATATATTAAATATTTTTTTTATAAGTTATTGATGAAGATACGATTTTTTAAAGTAGCACATTTCAAATACCGCGCCAAATACTACTATGTACCAAGTGCGTCATTTTTGCAGGAGTGACGTCATAAAACGGGCGGCTAACGGCATGGCACGGCTAACATATTTCTCCAGCCAATAACAAAACTGTCAAAAATCTATGCAAACGATTTCTCCAGCCAACTGTCACTTAAACTGTCAACAGCTGTTCTAGGGAGAGTGAATGGCGGCCATCTTAAAAAACGGAAACGGAAAACACTACACTTAGATACAAGGAGTGACGTCATTGTTTAAGATTTTGAAATGAATGCTATTTTCAACATTTTTTTATTTATTTTTGGGTAAATTATTGAGATATTTAATCCGACTTCAAAATTTTTAAATATTCGCGTCTACACGAAAGCATTTTTAAAATTCAATTCCGGGTAGCAGACGAGGCCTGTGGCACTCAATACAGAAGTATTATCATTATTCCATTACATCAGATTGGATTGATCTCTTAATGGTCCATTAAAAATAAATTGATTACGTCACTTGACGCTTTTGATTCAAATTTCGATAAAATCCGAGTAATAACGACTTGAACGAAGGTAACCAATACTATCTTTTATTATTGGCGATTGTTATCAAATAGGGTGTTATCAAATTTCATTTTCTTAAGAAAATAAATTTTATGAAATTCTCGCTAAGGAAAACGACTAATTTAGATTTTCAATATCGACTTGCAAAATTCTATAGATATACATGGAGTAACAAAACTCTAGGTACAACCCGAAAACTGGTGAATCTTCATCATATTTGGAGTCAAATGTGTAAAGTGACTTTTGAATCTGAGCTTGAAAATATTTTTTTTCTTCTTCTTATAAAAGCTTTCATTAGTACCACAGATTAACCCTAGAGAGATAACCTTATTTTATGGTACTGAAAAGATAAACTAGCGCCTGAGAGGCGCACAATATTTCAAACCTATTTATTCAATAAATTTAAATAATTTTATATATTTTTAAATCTAAATGAATTTTCATATCATTAATAAGTAAATGAAACAGAAATGTTTACTATAATTTTTTATTTTAAGAAAAATATGTAGGATATTAAAAACCCTTTACAAAAAGTAACAAAACCAACAGTCTTCTGTGTTAAGGTATTTATGCCACATTTCGTACCACAGTTTTGTTGCTATGACGGTATGCATCGTCATAGCAACAAAACTGTGGTACTTACCGACCGTCACTCGGCGGAGATGACCAACGACTAAGTTGGTTTAGCAACACAAGCTTGCACGCGCTTCGGTTAGAAAAAGACAGCGATGTATTTATTTCGCGGGCGCCTCAGAGGCGCACGTCATCTTTCTAGGGTTAAGTAAAATTGCACGCTAAACTAAAAATCCGATTTTTTTTTTTAAATTATGAATCCATATAATTTGACTAAATAAATAATATTTAGTTTAAAATAAACAGTTTTCAAAAAATTTTCCATAAAAAATCAAATATGTACTCAATTTTCTTGAAAACAATGGGTCAAATCTAACTAACCAACTAACTAACCATCACGTCATTTCCCCGTAGGGGTAGGCAGAGAGGATAAAACTCCATATCACACTGTCCTGACAGACTTCCTTTGCTTCCTCTACATTTATACATCTTCTCGTGCACACGCGCTGATTTTGCCGACTTTTCACATGTCTACTTTCAAATAATTGTCGTACTTGATCATGCCGTGTCTTTCTCGTCCTTTTCGACTTCTACATCCGGGCAAACCTTGCACTCCTCTCTAATATCGACATTTGTACATTTTTGCAATTTCCACATTTTTTAATTAGTGCATTTTATTATTTAAGGTAGGTACGCCATAAATAATTATTGTAAATATGTTAAAAAAAAAGTTATAATAAAATGCTGTTAGATATCGTCAATTAGTAAGGGGAATTTTACGCTAAAGATTTTTATTGAAACAGTATGCTACGAGTATATCATAAAATTCTGTAAATAAGTATGATGGAATTAAAAAATAAATACTATTTATAATATATAAATGTGTATGTACATACAAGTTTTGCATTTTTCCGAAATTCACAGTTTAATGTATTTTTTTAGGAAAGTGTACCAAAAAGTCATATCTCAAAAAACTCAATAATTTTGAATAAGTAAGAAAAGTTATAAAAAAAAAATTGATCATGCAGATATTTTTAGTATCATGAAATCATTTTCACAGCGAATTCAACGTTAAGTTCAAAGCTCAAAAAAAAATGTTAAGAATTTGTCAATTTTCAGATTTTAAAAAAAAAAAATTCAGATTAATATATGATTAATAGTATTCTAATAAACGTAGTATGTTTTTCGTGCAAACATATTTATATTCTTTGACAAATATAAATCCTAATCCAAGTGTAGAAAAATCATGGATTTTTAAATAATGTTGTCTTGATGGCAGTTAGATTTTACTAATCAGGGAAATAACATTACAACAAAATAAATACCAATAATATTACTATCATTGTATAACAGGAAAGCAGCTATTACAAACGTCCTAAAATATTTATTTAAAACCGTTTCTTAGACTTATTTTGAAACAATTATTCTCTACCATTTTTGTAAAACAAAGAAAAATCCGTGATTTTGCTATTTTTGAGATTGGTCGTTTTGGTTACTAGTAAAATTATTCAATTACAGTATAAAATAATAAATTAGCATAGTTATAGATTAAATTAATTAATTTAATTTAAATCTGTAAATGAATTTACTATTTTAACTATTGTACATCAAATTAACAAATTTAGCAGTGTGTTGACAATCTAAATGATACCTAAATAGTTTTATTCTAGCATTTTAAATGAATACTCTAGAAAAATAAATTATTAAATATATTATATTTATGTATGTAAATTAGAACATCAAATAAAACATGTGTTTATTTGTAAAAAAAATGGTTGTTTTGTAAAAATAAAGTGTTACTAGTTGACTCAATTTGTGTTTTTTTTATTGTAATCACTTACGACTTAAAAAAAAACATGCAAACTTAAATTTTTTGTCAATGTAAAAAATAAAGCAAAATATTTCAAAATCATCTGTCTAATCCGTTTGTAAATCGGATTATCAATAAGCGAGATACAATCATTTATAGTGTTTATTCCCGCATAGATCAGTGACGTCACAGATCTCCCATAATATAAAATATTTTTTAAAAAATCAAACTTCAAATGATTGTATCTCGCTTATTAATAATCCGATTTACAAACGGATTGCACCAATGAACAGAAAAAATTTGGTTTACAGCCCCATTTGGGTCCAAAATGGCAGACTTCTGTGTTATGGGAAAGTCGACTCAGAAGAATATTATGTGTGCAGTGGTTTGACTTTGTAAGGAGCGCGCAGTTGAGGCTGCGGACGCAGCAACCCTTAAGTTGGCAAAATCATAAGTATAAATATACTACGTACGAGAACCATAAACATGCTTGCCTATTTTACAAGGCACCAGGCTTTTGGCATCCTAGACGTCCACTTATTGTTCGCATCGTAGCGTAGTGGTAGTGCATGAGGTCGTGGGTTCGATTTCCGTAGGGGGTGAACATGAAATATTTATTAACATGTGATTTTCATATTAACATTTCATGTGTGATATCTTGGACTGGTAAGCGTAATAATGATCATCTTACCTTCATGATCAAGATACACCGCACTTGGTGTTCCGATGCAGTGCCCTATGCACCATTGGGTGCGGATAAGGGTAAGTAGTAGTAGTAGACGTCACTGACGGATTGTCAGCAGTATCATTAGAGCTGCGGGACGTGGACCTGACTTGGAAGGATGCACGGAAACTAGCGGCCGATCGCTTGGCTTGGAGACAGTTTGTGGAATGATGGACAGGATGATGACGACGATGAAACGTTTCGTCTTGGCATCTTTACCTCTGTTGAGATGATCTAATATCCAATAGAATCAACAGTAAAGATATCTTAATATTTGAACGTTTTTATTGTGTTTACTCAGTAGCTCAAGCACAGATAACTATCGACGTAGTTAAAAGCGTGCTATTCACGTGCTAACGCTAACGATTTGAGCGATCCCAATGACATAACGTTTAATACCGCGAGCATTGACGATCTGAGCCGAGCGGAGCCGAACTACGCCATATATCGCGGCCTTATGTCAAACGTCAAATCATCGCGCTTGTCGGATTTTTTGTTATTTCGACTGCTTTTCTCAATATTGGCTTGCCGAAAACCGGCTAAATTATAATAAAGATTGAATGAAGATTTGTGCGAATAAGATATATCTCGGGAAATGGCTCGCGACTAGTATGCGCTCGTGTAATAATCCCGATCGATAACTTTTAACGCGTTTTCCATTGTGATCGCGAAAACGTTAAACATCCATGGGTAAGAAATCGTTATCACGTCGCTTATTACCGAGTCGGTACTGATCTGTGATCGAGCAACAGGACTGGATAAAATTGAAAGGTCAAATACATAAGAGTTATTTTCCTGAATTTGTGTGGCGACCCGGACGATCTAATAAAAATACGGGTTCTTGAATTTTGAATATGAAGTGGGCTAAAGTAAATTAAGGATAAGCCAAAATTAAACTTAGTGAAATCCTAACTCTGGAAAATTATTTGCATAATCTTATCATTTTTTTATACAGCAGAAATGTGGCTCTTTTAGGCTTGCAAGAAAACGAGTTTGTCGTTAGGGTATTAGATTTTAAATATTTTATGAATATGCGAACAAATGCTTTCATTGTACCCACCAGTATCCCGCCTCGCCAGGCCTCCCATCCCAGACATCCACCCGTGCATCCGCGGTCAGGGTCTCAATGGAGGGGGGATTAGGGAAAAGAGGGGAGGGGACAGAACGCATGTGTGCATCTCACACCATCATCCTATCATCCTATCTGGCAGACACTATTTCATACGTCCCCTGCCGTACCTTATCACAATACCTATCCAAAGACCATCCTATCCTTACAAAAGACACAATACAACCGAGTTGAGGGATGGGATATAATTTGAGACCTCCACGCACGCACACACAAACAGCCCGGGACGGGCCGCCCGTGCAAAGGCACACCAAGTCTCCCCCGGGGACTACCCCACTAAGCAATCTATTAGTTCTAGATACTTCCTTTTACGGAACGAAACGTGCACAAATGCCAGTTCAGTCCATGTCCCTTCACCACCTATTGTTCTACTCATGCAGACTCTACTTCTACCTTTTTAATCCTGGTATTTAGGCTCCATTTTACTGGGGGTTTTCACCCCTGAGAATATCCCATCTCTGCACCCAGGCATCCACGAACAGCGCAAGCTGCTCGAAATTACCCCTGTTTGCAAAGAAGTCCGGATTCCACGCCGGCCTCATAACCTCGGTCATGCCGTCCAGCATGGTCTCCCGGCAATCCTCCAGTATAGGACAATGCCAGAGAATGTGTTCTGCGGTCTGGTTAGGTGCCCCGCACGCACAACCAGGATCCGCCACTAGGGTGAACTCATGGAGCTTTCCCCTAAATTCTCCGTGCCCCGTTACCATTTGTACTACATGATGACCCAGGTTCAGCTTAGCATAAGCCATTCTCTCTCGGATGCTCGGGAAGAATGAGTACGTCCAGCGGCCTTTCCGCTCGACGTCGTCCCACCTCCTCTGCCACTCTTCCCAAGTTTTATCTCTCAGGGCCTCCAACAGGTCACCGAGAGAGTCGCCAGGTCTCATATGTAAGGTTAACCCAAAATGTACTACCTGTTCTCCCTTTTTTAGTCTCCTAGCCGCCTCAGACTGCACCACCTCCAAGTCTGCTGGGAGTTCCCCAGCAAGGACAGGGAGAGCCGCGCTTGACACCGTTCTGTAGGCTCCAGTCAGCGCCAGTAAAAAGGGTCTCTGTCCGCTCAGCAGGGTTCTCGGTACATTTCCCGCGTGGGCTTTGTGAACCCACACACGCGACGCATAGGTCAGTTGAGCAACATAGGTCGCTCTATATATCGTCCTGACAGCCGCACTTCTCAATCCCCAGGTCGCGCCGCTAATGCGTCGGACCTTCATGAACAGTGTGCTTGCCTTTGCCGATATAGATTTCGCGTGCGCCAAGAAAGATCCGACCCGATCCAGATATACTCCCAGGTACTTCACACCACGTCGGTGAACCTAACGCTGACTCCCCCCATCCTTATTACGGGGTTCCTCCCTCTGTCCAGATTTCCCTTGAGCATTAGGCCCATGGTCTTATGCGGCGAGAAAGTTAGTCTATTTCTAATACCCCATTCCAGAACCCTGTTAGTAGCTACATTGCCTTTGCTTTCGATCTCCCGTCTGCTGTCACCAGACAATAAAAGAAGAGCGTCGTCCGCATAGGCCACTATAGTGCATCCCCCCGGGAGAGGTATGATCAGAAGATCATCGAACGTAACGTTCCAAAGTTTTGGACCCAGGACGGAGCCCTGAGGACACCCCATGGTCGTCGTCAGCACCACTATTATAGTGGATCCGTGGATCACCGTGATAGATCTCTCCTCCAGGTAGCTTCTCATTATTGCGAAAAGCTCCTTCGGGCATCCTCTATTTTTAAGTTTTACTAGGATCATCGGCCACCACGCATTGTCAAAGGCGCCTGCTATATCAAGGAAAATCCCACATAGTATTATTTCCCCCGACGCCTCCTCACTCCACTTCGTCACGTACAAGATTGCATCCTCAGTCGACAGGGACCTGGTGAAGCCGAATTGCCTCGCACATGGCGGGGCCAAGCAGCGATCCAACCTGTCCGCAATCAACTTCTCCAGCACCTTGCCGAAGACTGAAAGCAGAGTGATCGGCCGGTACGCCTTGGGATCGGAAACCTCCTTATCACCCCCTTTGGGAATGATCTTAAGGAGACCCTCTTTCCAAGATTTCGGAAAGACTCCTGTTTGGAGGCATATTTCCATCACCGACAGAAACTCCTCCCTTGCAAAACGCCAAACCTGCTTAATTATGGCCCCGTTAATCCTGTCCAGCCCAGGTGCTTTTTTTGGGCCAAGGTTTTTAATGATTATATCAAGCTCTTGGTCGGTCACACTAATAATCGACGGGTCGCTGATGCTGGGATCTACCCGTGCAATCCGCCTTACGAGCTCGTGGTACGCCGTGTCTTTTGTGACGTCATCCTGAGGTATGAGGTTCTGGACCAGCGCCTCCAGAGTGGACTCCACTGTGGATGTAGCTGCCTGGTCTTTAACAATATTATTCAAGTACCTGTCGGAACCCCCCTGGTTTTTGCCCAGTACGCTTCCCAGGGACCAAGGGTGAGCGTTACCTACCTCGGGTGATCCAGTTTCTCCAATGGGCCGATTTGGCCTTGAGAATCCCGGACCTATATGCACGTCTCGCATCTCGTGCGACGCGCTTCAGCCATGTGGTGACCTCATCACTAGCCCCCCCCCGGTTGGCATCGCCCAGTCTGCGCATACTCTTTTTGAAATCCCTCTTTAGAACAGAGAGTTCGTCATTCCACCATGGAGTGCCGATCTGCCCCTTGGCCTGATCCGCCCCAAGATGGAGTCCGCTGCCCTCGTGACACACTTTGTAAAGTGGTCCCCTATGTCAGAGTCCCTCCTGGCAACTCTGACATTGAAGCCGGCTAGCTCCTCCCGCAAAGCGCTCCGAAAACCCCCCAGTCCGCATTTCGCGTCCTGTAGGACCACAGGCCAGCCTGCTCACGAGAAGAGTGCGTCACGCCGCTCAACTCAAATGTAATGAGCCTGTGGTCGCTCTGAATCTCTCTGTCGTGTACCATCCAACCCTTGGCTTTCTGGACCAACGACGGAGAGACCAGCGTCAGGTCGATGTTGCTCTCTCCACACGGGCCAGAGAACGTTTTCAGCTGGCCCGCAGAGTTTAGCAGCACCAAACCAGACCCTACAACAAATTCCTCGACAGCATCCTGTCTCGGAGTACGGTAACTCTGTGTCGAACCAAAGTTCAGAACGAGCATTGAAATCTCCTCCAATGATCATGTCAGTTCCCCTGTGATTGGTCAATATTGTCTGCAATCCCTGAACGTGAGGACCGGCCGGCTGATCGTATTTCAGATAAACCGAAACCACAATCACCTCGTATCCCCCTAATGTCAGCGATATACAGAGCCTGTATTCATTGGACAGGTGATGCAAAACCAGAGGCCGCAGTTTCCCGTTGTTAAAGACAATGCCAGCCGCGGGACTAGCACCCTTCTCCAGAACCGTGAAGCAGTCCCCTAAAGGCACCGTCCTTCCCGAGACAGCGTACTGCTCCTGGATGAGCACCAGGTCCAGCCGCCCCGTCTCCATGACTCTCTGGAGCTCTAAGGTTGCCGCCTTTGATCTCGCAAGATTCACCTGTCCAATCCTTATTTTACTGGCTCGTTCAGAAGCCATAGTCGGTTCTCTTAACACTCTGTTCGCATGCCGCCATGTAGGCTGGGCACTCCGCTGAACCCGTTAAATGTTTGCTATCCTTCTTGAAGTGTGCACACGTGGCACACTTCGGGGGAGCGTCCTTATTTGGGCAGACAGTGTCTCCGTGCCCCTGCTCCGCGCAGTGCCTGCACGTCTCCTCCTTGAGGGTACACTGCCGCCCCACGTGGCCATACAAGTGACATTTGAAGCAGCGCGTTGCCCCAATGTAATCCCTGGTCCGGCAGCTGTACCATCCCACCAGGATGTACCCCTGCCCAACCACGGCCGCCCTAACTTCAGGATGCATCACATAGATGCACCCTACGTCATTTTGATTCCTTGGACCGAACAATCCAACCCTTTTGGTGGTCCTTATAAAATCCTCCTTAGCAATCCCCACCTTGCCCTCCAGGTTGGCAGCCCATAACTCCCCAAGGAACTCCTCCTCCTTCATGTCCCTCGGGACGCCATGAACGACCACCCTAGGCAATCGCTTCGATGGTTCCACTACGGTGTAACCGCCCAGTCGGCTAGCGGATACTTTAGCCAGGTTAGCTAATCCCTCCTTCGTCCTCGTCTCTATGAGGACCCCGGCCTTCCTGACGGGTCTCACCCTCACAGGGACGAAGCCGTCTTCCTTGGGCTTTAGTGTCGCCTTTATGGCTTTGACAGTATCCGCTGCCGTTTTCCCCTCCGTCTCTCCTGGGTAAATAAGAAGAGTAGGCCTAGGCGGGGCCACTGACCTCTCCCTTCCTCCCCCTATCTTCAGTGCCGTAGCATAGCTACGAGCACCAGTTTGCGCCACTTGTTCCCCTCCTGATGAAGAGGAGGCTCCTTGAGGGCCCTGCTTTTGCAGAACGGAGAGTATCCCCTCCAGCCTCCTCCTCTCTCCTATCTCCCTCTCAAGGCGGACTCCCAATTGTCCCACCGCCTCCAACACGTCCCCGCTGGCGGAGTTCACTTCCGCCTTGAGGCCTCTAGTTTCTCGGTCTCCTCACCAGAACGCGTTTCGTCCATCTGTCGTCCGTCATTCTGGCTATGTGACGGCCCATTTCCACTTCAACCAAGCAATTCGGTGGATAGGAGGATAAATCTCTCTTTTGGAAAGCTAAATTTCACATTCCGAAGCTCCATTCCCAACTCACTCAAGACTCGAGTGTTCAACCAATGCATTCTGCCCGTCCTTACTTATGGCGCGGAAACAGTGACTCTGACCAAGCAATCCTCCCATAAGTTGCAAGTTGCACAGAGGAGCATGGAGAGAATTATGCTTGGAATAACATTAAGAGACCGAAAAAGGAACGATTGGATCCGACGCCAGACAAAGGTCTGCGACGTGGACAACACATACAAAAGCAATTATTAGTAGTTGAGTTTGAAGATTTAAATTGCATTAAAGACACTTCAGGAAATTGACTTTTAATGCTTTTTTTACAAAGCATATTTCGTGATTTCATTAAATTTGCTATTTTACCTAAGCTAAACAAAAAATGATCTTGTAGTGATAACTAATAATTTTCATTCAATGACACCTTACAATAAATAATTGTACACGAGAAATCCCTAGTTTAAAAAAAGGGCCAATATGAACTTTTGTACAGTTCACCAGCTCTATATTAAATGTAAACTGCTGCTTTGTTGCTTAAGTTTATTAATTATAAATCGAGGATAATTATTGTCAATAATGGTATCCAAGTATTTAACTTCTATATTCTAACATTATCCCCCGAAGTGCAACGTTGTTCCCCTCTGTTATTGGCCTGCCTTGTCTGTTTAATTGAATTTTATGTTTAAGGCAAGTATAACAAAAAAATTATGAACTACACGCTTTTATATAATTTTTTTTTTTTTTTTTTTTAAATTATTTTTTTTTTTTAATAGAAAAAGAAATCTATGCAATCTTATGATATTTGCATATATTTCAATTTGTAAATACTACTTTCAATAAAACCTAAGCGGCTTGTGCTCGAAAATAGGAATCGAGTCGTGTCGAAGTGGGGATTCGAACCGACGATCTCTGGACTCAGAGACCGCGACGCTACCACTGGGCCACCACCCGTTCAAAGCTATATTTATTCAATTACGGACATGAAGCCCATTTAAACACAATTACATTTTTATTATACACATTGAAAAACAGTAACAGAAAGGTAAAGCAATATTAAAATATATTTAGCTCGGACAAAACTATGGTTTAATTCAATTCAAGACACTAGCACTAGTTTGATTCAGTGAATGTTTAAATCTTGATAGACTTTAATATAGGTGGTTTTTCTACATTTTTTAAAATGTCAATTGAATTAGTTGACCCTCCGAGTCGAAAAACAGTTATTTGTTTTACTGTTTTAAGTACCAATTGTATACAAATTAAACCTTTTATTTTTCAATGGAAGGTACTTTACCTTTTTAATTAACAGACAATACCTTTCTTTGATCAAACTCTTGAGATTAAATTAAATCAAGAGAGAATTTCTTTAAAAGATTCAACTCTTTCCTACTTATTTGTTCTTTCACAATCTTACCAATTTTCAAGTTTTATAAAAGCATTTGAAGATTTTTCAACTGGCCTCAAGTATATAAAAAGGTACAATATAAAATAAACTCTAACCTTAATTAAATTAAAACTATTTGATTTACGGAAATTGTTGAAGATCTCTCAATTTAAAGTAAAAATTAAAAGTAAGAATATTTAAATAGCATTTGAAAATTTAAAGTTTTATTTATTTATCTCATTTAGCAAATAACATACAAAAAAAATCAGAAAATTCAAACACTTCTTGTTGATATCTAAAACTTGTAAAAGATCATTGATTTAGCGCAAAATTCTAGGAAAAAACGTCGAGGAACACGATTGTTAAGGTTACTTGTTACTTTATTAAAAAAAAAA